>CAUYSK010028050.1:0-11698 GCA_963575035.1 Avahi laniger
GCGGGCGGATTGTTTGAGCTCAGGAGTTCGAAACCAGCCTGAGCAAGAGTGAGACCCCGTCTCTACTAAAATTAGAAAGAAATTAATCGGACAACTAAAAATATATAGGAAAAAAATTAGCCAGGCATGGTGGCACATGTCTGTAGTCCCAGCTACTCGGGAGGCTGAGGCAGGAGGATCGCTTGAGCCCAGGAGTTTGAGGTGGCTGTGAGCTAGGCTAATACCACGGCACTCTAGCCCAGGCAAAAGAGAGAGACTGTCTCAAAAAAAAAAAAAGAGACCGTACAACCCCCAAAGCCAAAAATATTTACTATCTGGCCCTTCACAGAAAAATTGCCAAATCCTGATACAGTTTGTTGGTCTGTTTAATAAGTGTTAATATTATAACAATAGTTGATAAAAGTCCCTGTGAGAATCAAACATATAAAAATTATACACTACCAGAGTCTTCTCTAACAGAAGAATTTGTGATCCCACACCATAAAGCATTACCACAATAATTTTAGCCTAGCAAACACTCACTCTGGCCATGAATTTTTTTCTCAGGCAAAAAACCTACAGCGTGCGTAGTTTACAGCAGTATAACTAACTCCCTGGTGTTCTTTCCAAGATAAGCTGGCTGTGAAATGTAGTTCTAGACCTCTGGATGGGGAGACTTACTGTATGACAGTCATTCTTGCCCCAGCTGCTCACTGGTCACCCAGGGGTCCCCAGGAAGCTTCAGAAAAGCAACTGTCAATGCCGCCCAGTGTTCTCATTTACAGCCGTCTAGGGTGGGTTCAGGTGATTCCAAAGTGCTACCAGGCTGAGAGCACTGCTGTGTAGGATTATTATCATAAGCCATTTATAAAATCGGGAGGCATCTACCAAAAGCAGTTACTTTGATTTTAAAACCATTTATTTGAAGCTGTTCATTCTGGCAGAACCAGTTATATATTATGATCACTCTCAAACAATGATAAAATGAGGTCATTTACCTAAAAGAGAGTGCTTACCTATTTATTCTAACAGGAAAGCATGCACTTAATTTCTTCCGAAGGGCACAAAATCAGGAAGAAGTATTTTAAACAGAAAGAGGGAGAAGGTGGGGAGATGCGGCAAGAGACATACGTCTGTTTTACTCAACCACAAATTGTTGTCTGAACCATCAAGAGGCCCCATCCAGCTTTGGCTCTTGCATTAGTACGAAGAAACAGTTGTGTGGGGTTTTTTTTTGTTTTTTTATGAGCACCTCAGGCAGGTTAGCCATAATCTCAGTCCTAACCAGAGTCAAAGGCTAAAATCATCCACGTAAGAGTAAACCTTCTGTATTGGTCCTGCAAGTGTTTTTCCACAAGGTGTCACAGGCGACAGCAGTGGTCAAGAGATGAATGAGGGTGCTCAGTATCTGCCAACTCTTGCAGTAAAACATTCACGTGAAACGCCCAAGCCTGTAAGCAGTGGACGTAGAGATGGAATCTACAGTAAAACTAAAGGATCCATAATTTAGTGTAAACGGTTGCCCTTTAACAAAATGGGACACACAGTGATCCAGAACTACCACCCCTGTATAAATGATAAAGGTAGTAAGTTAGGATGAGCACCTCCATTAGGGTAGCTTTGGAGTGGGGACATCTTCCCTGGGAGATCTACTGGCCTTAAGCTTAACAGCTTTAATATGACGGAGTTTCTAAGACCCAGGCTCGGGGGGAGGGCGGAGAAGGGGATGAGTAAATTCACATCTAACAGGTTCAATGCGCACTATCTGGGGCACGGATGGGCACACTTACAACTTTCATTCAAATGGTTAAAAAGCAAACATTTGTAACCAAAATGTAACCAAAACATTTGTACCCCTGTAATATTCTGAAATTAAAAAAAAAAAAAAAAGAACAACTTGGGATCCAGAGTTGTGTATTAGTTTTCTATTGCTGTGTAACCAATTACCACAACTCAGTGGCTTAAAACACCACTGTTAATTAGCTCACAGTGTGTAGGTCAAAAGTACAGCGGGGCTCTACTGGGTCTTTGCTTAGGGTCTCACAAAGACTGGGATCAAGGTGCTGACTGGGCCCGTATCTGGAGGCTTGGAGAAGAATCTGCTTCTAAGCTCATTCAGGTTGCAGCAGTATACAGGTCCTTGAGTCTGCAGGTCTGGGGTCCAGGTTTTCTTGCGGGCTGTCAGCTGGAGCTGCTCTATGCCCCTAGAGCAGCGGCCCCCAACCTTTTTGGCAGCAGGGGCCGGTTTCACGGAAGACAATTATTCCACGGACTGGGGAAGGGGGTGGGTGTGGTGTTGTGGGTAGGGGTGTGTGTGGCGTGGAGCTCAGGCAATGATGTGTGGCCCATTTCCTAACAGGCCACAGCCTGGGGGTTGGGGATGGCAGCCCTTGAGGACACCTGCATTCGCACAGTCCCCTCCATCTCTAGAGCCACCAACAGCTTGTTCAGTTCTTCTCAAGCTTCGAATCTGACTTCCCCTTCTGCCATCAGCCAGAGAAGGCTCTTAGCCTTTAAAGGGCTTATGTGTATGTTAGGCCCATCCAGTTAATCTCTTCACCTTAAGGTCAACTGATTAGTAACCTTAATTACATTCGCAAAATCACTTTTGCCGTATGAGATAACAGTCACAAGAATGATGTCTCATCATATTCACAGGGGAGGGAATTATACAAAGTTGAGGGTCACTGGAGGTCATCTTAAGATTCTGCCTACACCAGAGTTTTGGGTAAAGTTGAACTTGCTTTGTAAATGTGGGAAAAGTAAACTTGCTAGCTGTCACATGGGAGGGAATATCAGCAAATTTTCACTCAATTCTAAAGTTCAAAAAGCAAACAGAATTGGCCCCCAACCACAGGCAAGCCAAAGCTCTCCTATATGAATTTACTGAACATACTTGACATTTTTTGGAGGCTACAAAAATTTTCCAATATGCTTTCAATTTAATAAGTGTCTTGTTTCCTCATGTCCTGAATAAGTATTTATTAGCTACCAACATAAACCGTCAAACCAGAGTTAAATCACGTACCTTGTATACCTGGACACGGAATTAATCCAATGGCATGAGGCAAGACAGCCTCCTTCTCAAGGCTCAGGGGGAGATTTAAATGATCCTCTAGCAACAAATCACTCAGAGATTTAGAAAGTCTCTTCCTCCATCAGTTCTGAGCCATCTAAACTCCCAGAGCAAGTGTGTGTCCACTCTATTAGACAGTGGCTCTTTTAAAGCATCCTTTTAACTACTTTTCTTACTCAATATTTTCCACCCCAGCATTCCCTACCCTGGAAAATATGAGTATCAGAGTGAGCTCAATGAGTCTCTACTAGAAGAACATTGAGATGGCTGAATGAAGAATAGATTTATTAATCTAAAAGGAGAATTTATCTATTTATGAACAGAAACCATTAGTGTATGGATTAGATGTATACAGTATTAAGACTGGGGGGTAGTTCTGTCTGCATTTCTACCTGGGAGGTAGCATTATCAATTCTATCAATCCGCTCTTCAATATTTCTACCATGCTTGGAATGGCTTTTCTGGGATGGGTAGAAAATGAACTGTTTTGCCCTTATTTTATACCTTGAAATGTTCATCCTGGAAATATACTTTAAGCAACTCTGAGGATTTTTTATCTTCCATTCCATGTATATACTGAGGCCGAATTTCTTTCTGTAGAAACAAGAAATATACTGGAAGGTAATGGAAGAGAATTACCTTTCTATAGAAGAACGTACCAATACGTGCATTACATCTGTACTACATACAAATATGCACTAAGACACTGTCTTAGCAACTGTCTGCCCCTCTGGATCCCTCTCCCCCATGGCCTTGTCCAGTCGGCTCTCTGCCCTGAGAGGCAACACTCGGGGACTGCAGTGACAGGCTCCCTCACCCGCCAGGCTTCTGGTTACGTTTGGCCAACGGGAAAGCACCATTGTTAAGGCTTTATGTTCCTCACTATCCTTACCAGCTCATATCACTAATTAGACTGAAAGGACAATAGAAAGTCTTCCACCGTGTAGGCACAGATCTGGCCTGGAATGGGCTCACACAGCTGAGTCCTGTGTGTTCCACAGGTATCTGTCCGTCCCACCAGTAATTGTTTAACGAATACGTAAACAGTGTTCATTCTGCACCAAACACTGTTCTAAATATTTTATGAACATCAGCAATTTTCCTAGTAACCCTAGGAAGCACCTGTTATTGTCATCCTCATTTTACAGATGAAACTAAGGCACAGAGAGGTTGAGTAACTTGCCCAGGGTCACAAGCTAGTAAGGGGAGAAACCAAGATTTGAACTTAGGCAGTTTAGTCAAGAGTCCTGCACTTCATCATGATTAGGCTGCAAGTCACAAAAAGCAGTGCCACAAAGTCGAGATGCTTTGGTTGGGACAGGCAGGTGAACGTGTCATTGCTCCAATGCTAACCTTGAACGTGTTGCTGGCTAAGAATGAAAAAAACTAGTGCATAAATAGATTTTAAGTAGAGAAAATCACAGCATAAAGCTGCTCAGAATTACTCCAAGTATTTCACAAACCTCAGCTGGGTATGTACCAAACACCCCTGATGTTCCATGTTCTATAAACCTGCATGTAAGAAATACTACCAATCTGTCTCCATTGTAAAATCCACATAAAACGACGACAACTTCTCATACTCTTAAATATCATTTCGTTGTCACAGCAGGGCTAAAATGTGTGAGAAAATGTATCTGAAATATTCTGAAATGACATTATTAGAGCTATATTTGCAACCTTGAAAGGCTGTGCAGATGGTGCTGTCACTCAGTTACAGAAGATTTATGGTCTAAACACGGAGAATAAGCGTGTGTAATGTGCAGCTGCCACATAAGAATTTGGTCATTAACAAGCTCAACGCACCACAACAAAGAGATATTCAGCAGTCAGCAAAAAACCGTCTGCTCAAATGTCAGCACAAAAGAAATCCCCAGAGATGACAACTGTACAGTTTAGAATCCAGTAGTAAACACACGATGCATTTTAATTCATTGTGTAAAGGCACTAGAAAATTTAATGTTTAATACTGAACATTTTTTCTGCAAGACAAAGGAAAAACACAAACTTGCAATTACTAAAAATATGTCCTTGTTTAATGTTAGAAATGGTACCAGATTCAAGAAGGCAGTAATCAGTGAAAGCAGAAGAAAATATTGAGCATTTTCTGTGTGTAATCACTGCGCTAAGTGCTTTTCCTATTTTTTAATTTTTAAGAAATTTCACATGAGCTATATAATATCCCTGAGAGGTGGGTTTGTTCCCCCCAAGTTACAGATGAGAAAACTGACTTAGAAGGTTAAATTTATGTGCCACATTGCAGTCAGATATGGCAGTGAAGACACCTTAACACAGGTTTTTAGACTCCTCCGAGCCTGGTGCTTTTGTCACTATTTTACTCTTTCCTGATGAAAATCCACCTGAAGACTAGAGTCTGCCATATTTGGTATTAACCATAGGTCCTGATAAGGTACCAGTTTTACCACTGAGTATCTTCACTACACTAGAATCACCACAAATTAACAAATGTACATATTGCATCACAAATGTTGACGGTAAAATAAAACCTTCTCAGATTTTTTAAAATTTAAATTTAAAAATCAAGAGCCACTCATAATTTTTATTAAGCAGTACTGAAAATATAAAAAAAGGTACAAAGAGTAATATAAACATCTGTGTTTTCATCAACTTTATTGAGAAATAAAACTTCACCAATTATGAAATCCCCTGAAATGTGCCTCTCCTCAACTGCCTGCATTCTTCTCAGAATAACCAGCATCTGAATTTAGGGTTTATTATTCTCATATTTATGTTTATTTCACACTATTTCTAAGCAGCACAATACCGCTTTTCATGTTTAAATTTTAAATAACACCATGCAAAATACATTGTGTTATTTGCTCTTTGCACATAACAATGTGTTTATGAACATCATTCATGTTGACTTCTGTAGTTCTATTTCATTCATTTCTCACAGTAAACTTTTTATTCAAAGAGTTATGTTTTACGATGTTTTATGTTTCTAAGAGTCTGACTACAGGCAATGATTAAGTCCAATACCTTTCTGAACAATATACCCAGAACAGAGCTGACAGGCAAAACATGTTTGTACACATTTAAATTTTTACTTATAAGAGATCTATCCCCTTAGGCCCTCAGAGCCCAACAATCCCACTTCTAGGAATCTAGCTAAATCCTAGCTCAAGCTACTAAAAGTGTATGTGTATGTTCACTGTAGCACTCTTTAGCAGAGTAAAAACATCCACTGATGAGGGAATAGTTAAGGAAATTATGGTCTATCGGTACTATGGAACATAACACAAACACAAAAATGAATGAGATACAGCTATACCTACTGTGGTGATTTTAAAATATGTCCATAAATGCTTTGACATGCCTCCCTTCCAAAGGGGAAGCCTCATTCCATTTCCCTTTGTAGGTGGACCTATCTTAGAGCCGCTCTTCTAACAAGGAGAACAGGGCAGAAGTGATGCTATATGGCTTCTAAGTCTAGGTCATGAAAGGATAGCTTCCACCCAGCTCTCTCGGGAGAGGATACTCGAGCAGTCTTGTGGAGAACCTCACGTGCAGAAGAACTGAGGCCTCCCACCAACAGCCAGCCATTGAGTGAGTCACTTCAGAAGTGAATCCTCTTAGCCCCAGATAAGCCTCACGACTGTAACCTCGAATCTGACCCCAGACTAAGCCACTACCAAACTACTGACACACAGGAACCATGAGATAAGTACTTTTAAACCACCAAGTTCTGGGGTTCTGCTATGCAGTAATAAATAACTAACAATGTACTAGAACATTCAAAAACAATCAATAATTCCTAGTTCAGTCAAAAATGTTGCAGAACATTATGTATATGCCTGTTTTGTATATCCACTTCAATTAACAGTGATTAAATTACTAGGGAGGTACTGGGAAGGGAGAGAGAGAAGGACAAGATACCTATTTTTTTTTTTTACATGCCTGTGCATTACTTGAAAGATTAAGTGCATGCTTAACTTCTGTAATTTTTTTAAAAGCCTATCTTTTTAAAAAAAAAAAAATGAAATAATTTTAAACCAATTGAGATTAAATAAAAATCTCTTACCCCTTGTAAACGAAAAGAACAAAATGACTTTAATTTTAGACACACTGCTAACAAGTTCTATTATGTGGTCTCCTAGTTGACTGCTGATTAAAAGCAGCAAATTGAGGAGGAGTGGGCTATGGGAGGGAGGCACGATGCCAGCACAAAGACGTGACAGTTGAGTCTGTCAGAAAAAAGGAGACAAATGCTAACATGAGCAATCTGAAGCCACTCAAATGTAGGAACAAAGACCCCCACGTGTCTAGAAAGAAGCCTGTGAGGATGCAACTGCCCCACAAGACTATGATTATAAAACAATACTTACAAAGCAGTGAAATAGTTTATAAAGTATTCCACATACTTTATATTTTATTTTAGCTCACAATAAAGCCTTGAGGTATTTCGGAGTATTTGTACTGCCATTCTACAGATTTGAAAATAAACTCAGGAAGTGAGTGGAGCCAGAGCACAAAAGGCCCTGAATTCCATTCTAAGAGTTCAAACTTGATGTATTTATCTGACAACGAAAAGGGAGAGGCTCCATGCTTGTAGCTGTGAGTCCTCAAGCCACTGCAGCCAGAACGAGCGTTCCCTCCAGACCATCCAACACCGCACTGGCTGCATGCTCACCGATCAACCCTTCCAGAAACACAGACTTGGTGAAAGACAAAAATATGTTTCTATCAGGGGTTTCCAGGAAATACTGGAAGAGGCAGATAATCTGTTTATTGAATATGTACAAGTAAAAGTGAAGAATATCCTAATTTGTATCAACTTCTACTCTCAAGATGGTAGGACATATTAATATATGTCTAATTATCTGTCCAATCGCTTGAGATTCTCAAGAGGGAGCCAGGCACATTAGAAAGAAGAAACACAAGGCTTTTGAGCCAACCAGTCTTGTGCTTAAATTGTGGCACATTTTCTGCGCAACTTTTTCTTCATCTCATGGGATGCAATAACAAGGATGAAATACCTTGTACAATGCTTGGCAAGAGCATTACGATCAACAGATGGTTACCACTGTTATTACCACCATCAGCACCATTTTACAACACGCAAATAAAGATGGCCTGAATCTTCTTCCGAGCACAGACCCACTTCCTTCCCCGTCGCCTTTGTTCATGCTGTGCCCTCCAATGATACTGGTAAAAAACAATGTCTGTTTTTCCTCACTTCATTTCTGAAAGTCATATCCACTGAGACTTAGTTCAAGTGCTATCTCCTCCAAGATTTTCCCAACCGCAAGTAATCTCTCCCTCTTCTAAGTGCTCACTTATGTTATTTGCAACTTTATCACTGTACTTAGCATATTGCTCCTCTATTATAGCTGTTTTTGTTCTCATTACCTTTCCAATTAAATTGCAAGCACCCTAAGGGTGGTATCCATGTCCAGTTAAGTCTCTGTAGCTCCCACGGTACCTGGCACAATGCCCAACACATAGAAGGTACAAAGTACACATTTGTTGAGTGGCTATAACAAAAGACTATCAGAGGCTTATGTAGCAGAATTATCATTAAATATTGATAGGAAGGTCACCTGGATTTTTACAGCTTTGCTTTCGTGTCTAAGGAACTCTAGTATCCCATCAAAACTGACCTCTCCATTCCTGATCACTGTATTTGGATCATTCTTAACACTAGCACTTACTGTGTGCCAGGCATTGTTCTAAGTGTTTTACCTATATTAACTCCTTTAATCCTCACAACAATCCTATGAGGTAGTGCCAGAAGGAAGCCAAGGCACAGAGATCTTAAGGTCACACCATAATTCCTTTCCCTCTAACTATGTAAGAAAAAGGAAAGCTAATGAAAACTCAAATCAGTCAAAATAGGAGGCAATTTTAAAAAGCTATAATGGCCAAAAAGTATTTATTAACCGTTGCAACACTCATTATTATTTCCAAAGCCCTATCTCAATGAATCTTCACAAAACCCCTGTGTGTTGGAATTAGTTGTCTATTTTATTTTCCATTCTCTTCCTACTCACAATAGATATTGATGTTTATTGCTCCAAGGTAAAAAAGCTTTCTACTATCTATCATCTATAATCAATTTCAACTGATCCACTGAAACAGTTTTAGTTACTTCTAACTAGTGTAAAAGTCAAGCAAAATTGTCCCCCTTTCTAAAGGCACTGGACTTCCACAGGAACTTTACCTTGCCTGAGGTCAACTGCTTTGTAGCTAACTAGGTTTATAAAGTGCATATAACAAGGGGCTTTAAAAAAACAAAACAAATGAAAAGTTTAAAACCTGTGAGTGGAAAATTATCTAGGATCTATTTCTTTACAATAATTCATCCCTACTTAAAAGAGGTTGCTATTTAAGTTTTGGCTTTCTCAAGGAAGTTATGAAAATTGCCTTTGACTTCGTAACAATGGAAAAAGCCTTAAAGTTTACAACCAAATAAGGGATGCAAGGATTTTTGGTGTGCCTTCGTTGTTGCTGTCTAACAGTGAAAGCAAATTTACTTACCAGAATACAAAGACACGGACTGAATGAGCATGTGGCTTAACGTTTTAAAGAGCTGGTTTCCCCCCTATTTATCGATCAAAATCCATGACTGGCTATTTAGTTGACAGAACATTTTGTGTGCAGGCATATACATCGGTTATTTGATCTTCTATAGTAGTCAGGATGTTGCCAAACCAAATCAATGTTTTCTAATTATGAATGTATCATTGTCTACTGTAGAAGCAAGCTCTGAAATTAAGCTGCAGGGTTATTTTGGGTTTTTTTGCTGGTTCTCTTTTTCACAGCCCAGTCTGTGGCTGGGACACTACGTATCTATCCTCCATATCTAGCTAGCTTGCTGACAAGCACTGTTGTTCACAACTGGCTTTTAACTTCTTAAACAACATATGCCTTTTAATATCAAATACAATCCTACCACATTTAAATGAACTCAATCACTGTCTTTAGTCTTCACTTGTTCCCTGAGCTTTCTGTTGATTACGTAGTTTCACAAAAGAGGCCCCAGGTCTCTGCTGAAGTAGGACATGCCCAAGAACTATGATGAACAAGGGAAGAAAGCAGAAACGGGATAGAAGGAACAGGGAGTATAAATTCTCAAGAAAGAGAATTCGAATGTAAACATTCTGCCAGTTAACTTAGAGTACGTTCTCTCTGTTGAGATGTAGAAAATACACATAACGAGGGCTGTCCAGAAAGTATCCAGCCACTGTTAATATAATTTTTCGTATTACATGGCTGGATACTTTTCTGGATAGCCGTCACATACCTTATAAAAATTATCATAATAATTTTCAGGCAAGGCACTTCTAGGACAAGAACTTGCTGGAGGAAAAAAATGAGATGCATGTAAGGAAAGTGATCCCACCAGGCCATGCGTGGAGTCTAGGGAAGCTGGCGTTGTCCCCTCCTCAGCCTTGCTGGCAGTGTCATTCTGTTATTAATATTAACTAAGAAAAAAAAAATCCTCATTATTAAAGATTTTCCTTAGTTCAGGATGTTTTGAGGTATTTCAGACCTAACAAACTTTATTTTTATCCTGAATACACCATCGTACAATTTAATCTTAACACATACTCTCCTTCACAATAAAAAAGTCATTTTTAAAGAAGTGTTTATTCGCCCCTAGATTAATTTAATCTCATATCAGAAACTGAATGGCCATGTGGACAATTACTTTACAAAGCTAACTGAAAAAGATAATCTGAGATCCCCGGGAAATGATCCATCTCCAATTCAATAGAGGCATAGCATTTTTGCTACAGCTCATACATGAATAGGATACAAAGCTGACAAGAGCAGATGTTTCCAAAGAGAAAAGAGAATAATAATTATTGGCCACTTACTCTGAGCCAGGCAACGTTATTACTACTAATCTGGCTCTGTGGCTGGTGCAGGAACACCTGCTGTTTTTTCCCCTGCCCAGCTCCCACTCTTCCTTTAGGGAACCACTTCTTCCTCATCCCACGTGGTCTGGAAGGATTGTCAATGGATAGGCATGTGATTCAAATCAGGCCAGTCGGATTGTCCCAGGAATCTGACACTAGTAGTATACACCAGAATGGCAAATAGTTGGCAGTCATTTGGATGGCAATTCCCCACGGAGATCTGCTGTTAATTCCTATTCCTGAAGTCCCTAGCAGCACTAGGGCAGGTTGTTCTGTTTTCTTCCTTAGATTTTGTGATTGACCCAGTATGTGTACGACAATTCCTTGTTTACCTAAGTTAGCTGGAGTTGGTTTCTGTTGTTTGCAACCAAATAATTTTAACAATATGGAATTTAAATCTGGGCTGATTATCTACTTTCTTCCTATTCTTTTCTCTTCTTCATAATTATGCTGATGGTTTCTCTTCAGTTTTTTCTCTTTCCAACAGAATGCACTTCTTAACTCACGTCAGCAGGAACATTACATGAAACTATGTATTGAAAGGCAAGTTTCGGTGTACAACCTGGAAGCTTCTAAAATTAAGACTTTTGGCAGGGCATAGTGGCTCACGCCTGTAATCCTAGCACTCTGGGAGGCTGAGATGGGAAGATGGCTTGAGCTCAGGACTTTGAGACCAGCCTGAGCAAAAGCAAGACCCCATCCCTACAAAAAACAGAAAAAAATAGCCAGGAGTGGTGATGTGCACCTGTAGTCCCAGCTA
>CAUYSK010028051.1:0-90362 GCA_963575035.1 Avahi laniger
CGCATGCCTGTAGTCTACTTGGGAGGCTGAGGCAGTAGGATCGCTTGAGCCCAGGAGTCTGAGGTTGCTGTGAGCTAGGCTGACTCCACGGCACTCACTCTAGCCAGGGCAACAAAGTGAGACTCTGTCTCAAAAAAAAAAAAAAAGGCGGCACACAGAGAAGTAGGGAGATAGTTCAGAGGCTACAGCAGTAGTTCAGGCAAGAAATCCTGGTAGCTTGGAATGGGATAATAGCAACTAAGGAGAAGATTTAGAGGAAAACATAGTGCTGTTACAGATTGGAGGCCGAGAGCATCGAGATTGATTTCCAGGTTTCTGTTTCAGCAACTAGGTGGTAAAAATGGGTCTGAGAGAGGACTGAAGAATAAACGGGAGGAGGAGGAATCAGAGAAGGCATACGAGTTTAGAGGGGGGGCTTCTTCAGATGGGAGATCTGAGACATCATCTACATGAACCTAAAGATGAGGGGATGGGAGGATGGTGGTGGTAAGAAATGCCAGGATTAAGAATTAAAAGACAGATATGTCCCCCATTTTAACAGAGGCAAAGAAGAAGATAGATACATTCGGGTAAGTATGGTGATGTGGTAGATAAAAGATGAGCAAAATCTAGTTCTACTTCCTCAGCTGTGTGAGGCAGAGGATGTCAGTTCAGGCAGGTTAGGGAATAAAAGGTGGGAAAGAGTGGGAAAAGTTGAGGAAAGGTAGAGAGTAGAAAAGCAAATTTACAAGATAAGAGTACTAATAACACTGGTCTATACTAAGTATCTATTTGAAGTTGGTGGTTGTGGGAGGCAGAACAATGGTTCTTCAAACATGTCTATGTTCTAATCCCCGGAACCTATAAATACACTAAGTTACATAGCAAAGGGGAATTAAGGTAGAAGATGGAATTAAGGTTGCTAGTCAGTTGACCTTGAAATAGGAAGAGAACCCTGGATTATCTGTGTAGGCCCAGGGTAATCTAAAGGATTCTTAAAAGTGAAAGAGGGAGGGAGAAGAGTCACTGTCAGAGTGAAATATGAGAAAGATTTGACAGGCCACTGCTAGTTTTGAAGATGGGAGAGGGACATGAGCTAGAAATGTGGCAGCCTCTGCAGGCCAGAAAAGCAAGGAAATGGATTATCCCTGAGAGCCTCCAGAAAGGAATGCAGCCTTGCTGATGCTCTGGTTTTAGCCCGGCAAGATCCATTTTGGACTTCTGACCTCCAGAACTTTAAGATAATAAATATGTATTTGTTTTATACCACCGACATATAGTAATTTGTGACAGCAGCCATGGTAAACTTATACAGCGGTCATCATAAATTCCATAGTATGGTCAACATTGATTGAGGTCTATGTGCCAAATACAATTTTAAGTTCTTTACCTGCATGAAGTCTTTTAAGCCTCACAACCATCCAATAAGGGAGGTAAGACTGCTAGTGCTATTTTACAAATGAAAGAACTGTCCAAGGATACGCAAAGACAACATTCAAACCCAGGGAGCCTGACTACAGAAGTGGCACGCTCAACCAACAAGCACAATCAGTGGATTTCAACATTTAAAGTGTGAACAAGCTGGAAAGCTTGTTAAAACCCATGTTCCTGGGCCTCACCCTTAGCAGATCAGGAGTGGGAGCACTCAGATAATGTTGATGCTATTAGACGACAGAGTAATCTTTGGGTAGCACTGTGCTACTCTGTCTCTTGTGGCCTGCAAGTAACTGCACAGTCTGTCTACTAACACCAAGTTATTTAGGCATAGGCATGAAAAGAGAAATATTGAACACTAATTACTTTGTCAAGGACTTTACAATAATTACATTATTTAATACTAGTAAAAAATCTATGCAGTAGAAACTATCATTATCCTTTTAGAAGTTAAGAAATCGAGATTTAGAGAATTGAACTAATCTGTCAAAAGTTGCCCAGCTATAAGTGTTATGAACAGGATTTGCTAAACCCCTATATTAAACTTTCAAAGCTGCCCTCTTATTGACTGCATTTTATATTATTTTCTCAGCAAAAGTAGAAGATTGAAAGAAATCTCAATTTGGTGCTAAAAATAAAACATGTTTGACATTTAATCTCTCTGTTTTATTAGCAAATGAATACCATTTCTTGGCATTCTACATCCTACTTGTATTTCTCACTCCATTCCCTCTGGCTATCAGGAATAAAAGTTTACTGTTATGTTTCAAGGCTTAGATCAGAAGTATCCTATATAAGGTAATTTCCTTGATGATACCAACTTTTCTAAATTTCAAATAGATTTTGTACCACTCTTACCACACAAATCAGATCTTCCTGGTAGACACTGATATATCTTCACATCACTCTTACTATGTACTATATGCCTGCTTACAAGCTCCTTGAAGGAAATCTTTGTTTTTACTCCACAATGATTTGGATTCTCTTTGCCTTCCAGATTTAATTCTTTCTAACCTCCATATGCCTTCAGTTTCCTCATATTTACAGACACATGAAAGACAGACATGAAGTGACTTGCTCAGACTAATGAAGCTAAAAACTGGCAAAGATAACACTCTTAAATCACAACATGGCAACTCCTCATATATACAGATTGAATACATTAGCTTTATATCTTGTAAACTACTGTTTACCAAAATATACATTAACCCACTACCACATGGAATAATTATAAAGAAGTATTTAACATGTGAGGCTCAAATAAACTGATACACATAAAATACTTAGATAGTGTTTGGTCCATAATAAGTACCACAGGATATGCGAAATAACAATATGTGGTGAATTAAAGGAAAAATTTTTAAAACTTCCTCATGGTACTAATCATAGACTAAAAACCATATTATACTAGGAAACTCATTCAGTAATAATGTGAATTCCTTAACATTACGAAGGCTTTAAAATTTTAAAGTTATTTAAAATCTTATATTTCCCACTTAAAGATCACTCTCCAATCATCTGGGAAAAGTGTCACTTCCAAAATGAATGTAAATAGCCCAGAATAAATTTTCCTCAAATGTAATAATTAATTATAAAGATGATGGTGATTACCACACTCAACACCTGCTGTTTATAAATAGCAATGCTTCTGTGCATCTTCAGTATTTATCAGGACTCTATTTATAAGGTTAAGATTTTAATTTATAGGCCTGATTTTAAAATGTAAATAAAGATATAATGTTTATTTTTTTCAACAGAAGGTAAAAGTATCTAACATTTAAAGTGTTTTTCAAATGGCTCTTTGTACAGGGTTATCGTAGTTAAGGGCTGATCATAATTCTAACGTGTAAGTTTTCATTGCAAGTTTTTTCTCTATTAATCTAATGACACATCTTTCTTTCAAGTTACCACTTACTGTATTCTCATAACTCTATCCCTCACTTTGCTACCAAGTGTGGCCCCCCTTCTTATTTTGTGTTGTATTAATAGTTATCTTTTCCTGCACTTTCACAGGTATTTTAGCATATTCTGTGACTGCTGCTAAACACTGGAACAGATCTCTCAGTTCACTGATGCACCAGAAGATGACTTAAAATAGCTGTCCATTCCTGCACGGACAAGCTGGTGTCTCCACTGGAATATCCAAGCCATCCAAATCCCCTCAGAGCCTCTGGTCGGCTGGGAGTTCACAGAAGCACTGCTATTTATACACAGCAGGTGTTGAGTGTGGTAATCACCATCATCTTTGTAATTAATTATTACATTTGAGGAGAATTTATTCTGGGCTATTTACATTCATTTTGGCAGTTTTATCTGCATTTTGAAGCCTCCCACTTCTATATTATAATGTACCACTCACGGGAGGTTATTCAGTAATCAAATTAATTTGTGGTTAATGATTTTTGTTTACAAGGCCCCAGAGCTCTCTTTGGAAAGTGGTTTCAAGCTTTTCAATCCCATTTTGATCCTATATCTTCAAATTTACTCTGACAGCTTTAGAGTTAGAGAATGTAGAAACTTCACATACTGTGGAAAAATTAGATGTTCATTTTTGGACTATGGAGAGAGTTAAAATCTCAAGAATTTATCAACAATGATGACTGACTATGAAAGTGGTTTATATTTTTTAAAACTGGTTTTATTATTTAATGAATATAAAAATATTGATAAAAGTATATCAATACCACAAAATACTTAGGTACCGATCATGTAGTTTTCATTTTGAAGGTCCCTTTGTGCCACTTTCCAATTTGAACTGATAACAACTTTTCTTCCCCATCTTAGAGGTAACTATTATCCTGAATTTTTGTTCATCATTCTCTTGTTTTTCCTACATACAGTAGAATCCCTAAAAAAATACTGTTTAGCATTAACAATTTTTTGAACTTTACATGAATAAAATCTTATTTTCTTCAGTGATTTAATTTTTAGCTTAACATTTTGTTCCTGAGGTTCCTGTAGCTCTAATTCATTTATCTACTTAGTGATACAGACTGCGCTGAAGGAATATATGACTTCTGACAGAGGGCCACGTACTTCCAGTGCTGCTAAGAACCCTCTCCTATTTGCCTCTGGACGTATCCTGTGAGATCCCTTGGGAATTCTGAGGCGCCCTCCCCCCCCCAACCTTGGCACCACACACATCTCAAGTTTATTCCTGTCTCCCACTGTTTCCCACAGCAGTTGTGCAGGGGTCTCCGTTTCCTCAGCAATATCTAATATTATCTACCTTGTCGTTTCTGCCAACATGGCAGTTACAAAACAGAATTCACGAGGTTTTAAAAATTGTGTTTATGCAGCTTCTTGTAAGATTGAGCATTTTATTATATATTCACCTTATCATATTAAGGTTTCTTCGTCTGTGAAGTACCTGTTAAAGTCTTCTGCCCATTTTCATCTTGCATTATTTTCATTGTTCTTTTTGATTTGTAAAAGTTTGAAATATATTCTAAATTCTAATCTTCTTTCAGATATATGTGTTGTAATAATGGTTTATAGCTTGTCTTGTCACTGTCTTTATGTTTTTTGATGAACTGAAGTTCTTAATTTCACTCTAGCAAATTTATAACCTTTTCCTTTAGGGTTAGCACCTTTTGTTTAGAAGTCCTTCCATGTCTAAAGATCCTAAAGACACTTTCCTATACTGTCTTTTAAAGTTTTACAGTTTTGTCTTTCACACATTCAGTCTTTAATTAGCCTAAAATAAATTGAGTGTATGATGTTAAGTATGAATCCAATTCTACTTTTCTTCCCCCTGTGGATAACAAATTGTTCTAACTATCACTTACTGAAAATTTTATCCTTCACCTACTAATTTGCAATGCAAGTTCTGTGTAAATATGTATAGATCTGCTTTGGACTATCTATTCTGTCCTTGATCAATATGTTTATTCCTCCAAAATACCTTACTGTCTTAATAACTATAGCTCAATAGTAAGTCTTCTCTTTATTCTTCAAGAGTGACTATATTATTTCCGGCTTTTTACATTCCCTATTAAGTTTCCGAATCAGCATTGAATCCATAGATCCATTTAGCATGAACTGACTTTTCAATCTACCAATTTATGAACATGAATTATCTACCATTTATTTAGGTCTTCTTTAATGTTTCCAAATAAGGTTTCATAAACAGCTATTCATAGTTTTTTAAAATATAAGCATAAATATGTACTTTTAAAAATACATACCAATGCATCAAATGGTTTTTCTACATTTATAACGTTTGTTTTCCTTTATCTGTTACTGTGGTGAATTTTGTAAAATGATTTCATTTTCTGACGTTTAACCAGCTTTGCATACGAATCCTACATGGCTGTATCTTTTTTATACATTGCTAGATTTAAATTTCATAAAGTTTATACATGGGTTTTGCATCCATGTCCATAAGCGAGAATATCCTGTGGTTGTCCTTTCCCATATTATTCTCTCCTGTTTTTGATACCAAAGTTGATCTAACATGAATTTTGAATTGTTACTAGTTTCCTAGGGATGCTACAAGCAAGAAATTACCACAAATTTTGTGGCTTAAAAAAACAGAAATTTATTCTCTCAAAGTTCTGAAGAACAGAAGTACAAAATCAGGGATTGACAGAGATGTGCTCCGTTTGAAAGCTCTAAGGGCAAATCTCTTGCCTCTTGCAGCTTCTGTGGCTCAAGTTCATTGGCTTGGGTTGTATCACTGCAATCTCTGCCTCCATCTTCATATGGCCTTCTCTCCTGGGTGCTTCAAATTTCCCTTTCCTGTCTCTTAAAAATAAGACATCAGTCACTGGCTTTCGGGCCCATCCTAAATCCTGGATAATCTCATTCTGAGATACTTTATTTAATCACATTGGCAAAGATCTTAATCCCAAATACAGTCACATTCACAGGTACCAGGTATTAGGACTTAAAATATATATGTTTTTGGGAGACACTATTTACCCTACTATAGGAGTGTTTCCTCTTTTGCTAAATTCTAAAAGAACTTACGTAAGCTTGGAGTAATCTGTTCCTTTAATGTTTGGTAGAACTTGACAGCAAACTTTCTGTGCCTGGCCTTTTTATTTGTAGGGAGATTTTAAAATGCTGATTAAATAAATTTATTTTAAGGTCTGGAGACTATTCAGGTTTTTACCTTCTTCTTGATTTTGATTTCTGGCAACTGTCCATAGTTTTATCTAATCTTTTATAACAAACTTTGATATAAAGTTGTTTACACAATCTTCTTGTCCAGAGCATGTATAGGTATGTTCTCTTTATTTCTAATATTGTTTATTTGTGCATTTTGTCTTTTGTTCTTAATCAGTTTTTCTAGAGGTCTGATTTTTTTTTTTTTTAGTTTTTTTCCCAAATAAATTTGGAAATTTAGAATTTCTCCTAGCATTTTTTCAGTTCATTAATTTCTGCTCATGTTTATCACTTACTTCTCCATTTTTATTAAATACATTTATTCTTGTTCTTTTCTAACTTTTTATTGATACATAATTTTATATATTTATCAGGTACACATGCATAGAATGTTCACTGATCAAGTCAGGGTATTTGGGGTATCCATCACCTTGAGTATTTACCATTTCTACATGTTGGAAATATTTTAAGTCCTCTCTTCTAGTTACTTTGAAATGTACAAAATATTGTTGCCAACTATAGCCACACTACTCTGACATCAAGCGTTAGTACTTATCTTCTATCTAATTATGTCTATACCAATTAACTAATCTCTTTTCAACCTCTCTCACCCATACGACCTTCCTAGCCTCTGGTATCTATCATTTTATTCTCTACCTCCATGAGATCAACATTTTTAGCTCCCACATATGAATGGGAACACGTGATATTTGTCTTTTTGTGCCTGGCTTATTTCACTTAACATAATGACCTCCAGTTCCATCTATGTTGCTGCAAGTGACACGATTTCATTCTTTGTTATAGCCAAATACTATTCCATTATGTATATATTTCACATTTTCTTTATTCATTTATCTGCTAAGGGACACTTAAGTTGATTCTCTATCTTTGCTGTTGTGAACAGTGCTACAATAAACATGTGAGTGCAGCTATCCCTGTCAAATATTGATTTCTTTTCCTTTGGATAAATACCCAGTGGTGGGATTGCTGAACTACATAATAGTTCTATTTTATAGTTTTAATAATTTACATTCCTACCAACAGTACATAAGAGTTCCCTTTCCTCCTCATCTTCACTAGCATGTTATTTTCTGTCTTTTTAATGATAGTCATTCTACCTGGGGTGAGATGATATCTCATTTTGGTTTTGATTTTCATTTCCCTGATGATTAGTGATGTTGAGCATTTTTTCATATGTCTGCTGGCCATTTTTATGTCTTCTTTTTAGAAATGTCTATTCATGTCCTTAGCTCACATTTTATTGGGATTATTTTTTGTTTTTAATTTTTGAGTTCTTTGTATATTCTAGATATATTAGTTCCTTGTTGGATTAATAGCTTGCAAATACTTTCTCCCATTTGACAGGGTGTCTCTTCACTCTGCTGATTATTTACTTTCCTGTGCAAAAGCTTCTTAGTTTAATATAGTCCTATCTGTCTCTTTTTTGTTTTCGTTGTCTATGCTTTTGAAGGCTTAGCCATAAAAATTTTTGCCTAAACCCATGTCCTAAAGTGTTTTCCCTATGTTTTCTTCTAGTAGTTTTATAGCTTGAGGTCTTATGTTTTAAGTCTTCAATCCATCTTGAGTTGGTTTTTGTATATGGTGAGAGGTAGGGGTCCAGTTTCATTATTCTGCATATGGAAATCTAATTTTCCCAACACCATTTATTGAAGAGTGTTGTCTTTTCTGTAATGTATGTTCTTGGCATCTTTGTCAAAAATGAGTTGGCTTTAAATACATAGATTTATTTCTATAGTCTGTCTCATTGGTCTGTGTGTCTGTTTTTATACCAATACCAGGCTGTTTTGGTTACTACATCCTTGTAATACATTTTGAAGTTAGGTAGTGTGAAACCTCCAGCAATGTTCTTTTTGCTCAGGATTGCTTTGGCTATTTCAGGCTCTTTTATGGTTCCATACTAATTTTAGAATGTTTTCTCCTAACTCTGTGAAAAATTATGTTGGTATTTTGGTAAGCATTACCCTGAATCTGTAAATTGCTTTGGACAATATGGTTGTTTTAATGATACTGATTCTTCTGATCCGTGAGCAAAGAATATCTTTTCCATTTGCTTACATCCTCTTCAATTTCTTTAATCAGTGCTTTAAAGTTTTCCTTGTAGAGATCTTTCACCTCCTTGGTTAAATTTACTCTTATGCACTTTTTGTTTTTGTAGTTATTTTAAATGTGATTGCTGTCTTGATTTCTTTCTCAGCAAGTTCATTATTAGAGTATAGAAATGTTATTGATTTTTGTTTGTTGATTTTGTATCCTGTGATTTTACTAAATTTACCTGATCTAAGAGTTGTTTGGTGGAGTCTTCAGGATTTTTTTTTTTTTTTTTTACATATAAGATCATATTAGCTGAAAGGACAATTTGAATTCCTCTCTTCCAATTTGAATGCCTTTTATTTCTTTCTCTTACATGACTACTCTGGCTAGGACTTCCACTACTAGCTTGAATAGAAGTGGTGAAAGTGGGCATCTTTGTCTTGTCCCAGTTTTTAGAAAAAAGGCTTTTAGATTTTCCCCATTTAGTATGATGCTAGCTGTGGGTTTGGCATATATGGTCTTTATTATACTGAGGTAAGTCCCTTCTTTGTCTAGTTTGTTGAAAATTTTTATCATGAAGGGATGCTGAATTTTATCAAATGCTTTATCTACATCTGTTGAGATGATCATACAGTTTTTGTCTTTCATTCTGTTGATGTGATGTACCACCTTTCTTGATTTGTGTATGTTGAACCATCCTTGCATTCCTGAGATAAATTCCACTTGGTTGTGCTTTATTATTTTTCTTTTGCATGTGCTGTTGGATTTATTTGCTTGTGTTTTGTTGAAGATTTTAGTATCTATGTTCATCAGAGATATTGGCCTATAATTTTCTCTTTTTGTTTTGTCCCTTTTTGGTTTTACTTTAAGAGTAATGGTGGTCTTGTAAAATGAGTTAGGGAGAATTCCCTCTTTTTTAATTTTATGAAACAGGTTGAGGAAAATTTTGGCCTGAGAAAATATTGGTATTTAATTTTTTAAAAATTTGTTGAGACTTATTTTGTGCCCTAACATATGATCTATCCTGGAGAATGTTCTATGTGTTAATGAAAAGAATGTATTTTTATTCTGTAGCTGTTGGAATGAAATGTTCAGTAAATGTATGCTAGGTCTATTTGCTCTAAGAGGCAGTTTAAATCCAATATTTCTCTGTTAATTTTATGTCAAGATGATCTGCCTAATGCTGAGAGTGGCGTATTGAAGTTCCCTATTATTATTGAATTGGAGTCTCTTTCTCCCTTTAAACCTAATATTTTCTTTATATGTCTGGTAGTGTTGGGTGCATGTATGTTTAGAATTGTTATATCCTCTTGATGAATTGAATTCTTTATCATTATATAACCAGCTTGTCTATTTTTACTGTTTTTAACTAAAAAGTCTGTTTTATCTCATTTAAGTGTAGCTGTTCTTGCTTGCTTTTGGTTTCCATTGTGTATGGAATATCTTCTACTCCTTTACTTTCAGTCTATATGTATCTTTACAGATGAGGTGAGTTTCTTGCAGGCAGCATATAGTTTGATCATGTTTTTTTAATCCATTCAACCAGTCTATCTCTTTTAAGTTGAAAGTTTAATCTGTTCGCATTCAAGGTTTTTATTGATATGTGAGGGCTTATTTCTGTAATTTTATTAATTGAATCCTGGTTGTTTTGTATATCCTTTTGTTCCTTTCTTTTTCTTATTGTTTGTCATTATGGTTTGTGGTTTTCTATATTGGTAACACTTGAGTCTTTTCCCATTCTTGTTTGTATGTTTGCTCTACCACTAGTTTTTATATTTTTGTGTGTTTTCACAATGGTAGATATCATTCTTTCAATTCCAGGTATAGGACTTATGCATTTCTTGTAGGGCCAGCCTAGTGGTGATGAATTCTCTCAGCTTTTGCCTGTCTGGGAAACACTTTACTTCCCTTTCATGTATGAAGGATAATTGTGCTGGGTATAGTATTCTTGATGGGTAGGTTTTATTCTTTCAGTATTTTGAACATACCATTCCTTTCTCTCTTGGCCTGTAAGTTTTGTGCTGAGAAATCCACTGTTAGTCTGATGGTTGCTCCTTTAAAAGTGATTACCTGCTTTTCTCCTGCTGTTTTTAGAATTTTCCCTTTATCTTTGACTTTAGACAGCTTGACTATAATGTGCCATGGAGATCTTTCTGCATTGTATGTATATGGGGATCTCTGAGCCCCTTATATCTGGATGTCTAAATCTTTTGCTAGACTTGGGAAGTTTTCATCTATTATTTTGTTAAATAGACTTTCTCATAATTTTGTTTTCTCTGTGCCCTCTGAGACTCAAAACACTCAAATATTTAGTCAATTTATGGCGTGTTATGTAGGCTTCACTCAATTCTTTTTTATTCTTTTTAATTTTTGTCTGACTGGATTATTTTAAAAGATTTCTCTTCATTTTGTATTTCATTCAATGAATTCTTCGTTTCCAGTATTTCTATTTGGTTCATTTTTATTATATATAGCTCTTTGATAAATTTTTCATTCACATCCTGAATTGTTTTTCTGAGTTCTTTGCACAGTTTTCCAGTATTCTCTTATATCTCAATGAGCTTCTTTAAGATCATTATTTGGAATTCTTTATTTGGCATTTAAAGGAATTCTTCTTGATTGGGATCTATTGCTGGACAATTGTTGTAGCCCTTTTGTGTGTCATATTTTCTTGTTTTTCATATTTCCCATATCCTTCCATTGGTATCTGTGCATCTGATGCAGCAGTCACTTCTTCCAATTTTTTGAATTTCCTTTTATAGGGGAGGACTTTTTCCTTAAGATGTATCTATGGTGTTTGTTGGGAGGCTACTTTGGCTTTGATTTTGGTTGTATGCAGTAATGTGGTCTCTGTATGATCTCTTCAGCTGGAAACAGTGTCAATGGTATCTGATTTCCTCAGTGGCTTAGGGTGTGGTTATTACTGGAGGCTGTAGTGAAGTTTTGCTGGGGATTGAGATGTGGGGTGGGGGGCAGTTTTCAAGTTCCAATGGTGGCAGCAACAGGCTGAGTGTGCTTGTCCTTGGGCCTCTCAGTGGCGTACATTGGCACCAGTGTTAGTGAGTACTGGGGGGGCTGGTTCTTGGGCCTCCAGATGCCTTGCTTGGATGCTGGTAGTAGCACTGGTATACCAGGTTGGTGGGTGTGTTCTCAGGCCCCTGGGCAGTAGGTGCGGCAAGGACAATGACAGTAGCAGTGGCAGAACCACCCTCTATGTCCCAAACAGTACACACTGGTGTGGCAGTCGCTATTGATGGACTGCATGGGCCACTCCAGTCCCGCAGGTGCCACATGCAGGTAGGTGCCAGCTGTAGTGGTAGTAGCTGTGTGGGTGGGCCCAACCTCCTGCCCTCAGGAGGAGTGTTCAGGTGTCAATAGTGGTGGACTGGGCTGGGCAATCCATAGTCCTCCAGACTATGTGCTCTGGCAAGGGGAAGGGAGGCAAGATCAAAACTGGGCTGAGCAGGCTTATCCTTAGGCCTACTGATGGTCTATATAGGTGATGGTTATGATAGGCAGGTGCAGAGTGATCCCCAGGCCTCTGGTGGAATTCTTGGGTGGAGGGCAGCAGCTATGCTGCCACCCTGCTCCTGGGGAAGGAAAGGTTGCTTTCAGTGGCAGTAGCCTAGGCAGACAGGTGGGGAACATGTGTTTTGCTCACATTTCAGCCATAGTAGGGACAGCCTATGCTTTGCTTCCACTTCAGCCCCGGTGATGGGAAATCACACTTTGCTTGTACTTCAGCCCCAGTGACAGTAGCTATGGGTGAGGGACTCTCTCTGGGTGTATGAAAATGTATGGGGGATCCACTGCCAGAGGCAGCAGGTTCACTGCCAGTAGCCTGTGCTTTAGCCCTAGCAGCAGACAGCCATGACTAGTAGTGGCTGTAGGCTAGGGATGCCAGTAGGGCTCCAGAGATATGGAGATGCAGGCTCTGTTAGGTTCCAGGACAGTGTGCAGTCTGTTGGGCACTGAGCTCTCAAAATGGCACCTTGCTTAGAATTCAGCAGCTACAGCAAGCACATGTGTGGGACACAGGGTGAACTCTCTCTCTGGAATAATGTTGTTGTACAGTCTCCAGGCAGTTTCCTATGTTAGTCTCAGGGCCCACAAGGGTCAAGAGGCTCTCCTGTGGCTATCATTGCAGGATTCCTGGTGGGAATGTGGACCACTGGGGAGTCTCTTGCTTACATTTCCCTGCATTAAGAAGTCTCTCCAGGCTCCCAGATGATTCTGGCTGAGCAGGCTGCCTCCCTTCCCTCCCCTTCCTTGCTTTAAGTGTTTTCCTGGCACTTCTCTTTTGAATTCCAGGGTGTTCTCTTGGATGATCTACTTGAAATGTGATTATCTACTCAATAACTTGGTTCTTCTTTGTGGAAGACGCCTGTAAGAAATGCCTCCAGTGAGCCATCTGGAAGCCTTCTCCTTTTCTGACTTCTTAAGCTGCAGACTTAGCAGTCTTTCATCCTTTTCTAATATAAGCATGTATGGCAATACATTCTCATATAAGTACCATTTTAACTACATTCACAAGTTTTGACATATAACATTTTCATCATCCTTCAGGTTCTTAACATCTTTTTTACTTTCCCTTTGGACTTGTTCTTTGATCCATAAGTTATGTAGAAGTGTGTTGCTTGATTTCTAAACATTCGGGGCTTTTCTACTTATATTTTTGATACTGGCTCTCATTAACTATATTGTGGTCAGAAACCAGGGGTCTGTATTACACCAATCATTACAATTTGCTGACATTTGCTTAAAGCTGTGTCACACAGTCAATTTTAAGAAATGTTTGTGTCTGGCTAAGAAAACTATATACTCTGTAGCTGTTGAGTTCAGTGTTCTATACAGATCTATTAGATCAACTGTACTGCTGCTATCTTTCTTATCCTTACAGAAAACTTTTTAGTGTTATTAATTAATTAATAAGAAAGATATGGTATTATTCAGTGATAAAATTTGGAAATTTTGTATCTAGGAAGATATAAAGTGAACTGAACCTTTACCATTATATGGTAACCTCCTATGTCTAGAATGATTTTTGCCTTAATGACTACTTTATCTGTTTTTAATATATCTAATCTAATTTTCCTTTTGGTTAGTACTTGCTTACCATATTTTTTCCATATTTTTATTTTTGACATTTCTCTATCCTTATCTTTAGATATGTCTTTTATATGTAACATAGAACTGAATTTTAAAATCTTTATAACCTTTATAATATGGCTATAATTACTGACATATTTGGATTTCTAATATTTTATCATTTGCATTTTTCTCCTTTTTCTATGATTTTTCTCTCTTCTTATTGCCTTTTTTGGATGGTTTACTCACTATATTTTTCCCCCTTTACTTCGGAAATTATACCCTATCCTTCTATTCTTTTAGTGCTTATGTTAAAATTTTTAAACTCACATTTAATTTACTAAAGCCTAAAAAAGCAACAAATTCCTTTCATTCTTCCAGAATAAGTCAGAGAGCTTAAAAGCACTGAAATATAAGAATGCTCCTCCCAAATACAAGTTATCATTCTTCTATATTTTTGTTCACTATCACTTTGTTTTTCCCCACAAATCAAATTGTTTTACATTGTCAGTGTTTAGATTTACCCACATATTTACACTTTGCTCATGGTGTCTTCTGGCATCTCGAATCTTCCTTTTGTCATCATTTTCCTTCAGCCTTCAAGTTCACCCTTTAGGATTTCTTTTAGATATGGACTGTTGATAGCAAATTCTGTTGGTTTTCAAGTTCTTCTAAAAATACCTTTATTTCACCCTCATTCTTGAAATCTAATTTAAGGGGCTCTACGATTCTAGATTGAGAATAATTTCTTGAGCATGCTGAAGGGTACTTGGTCAGAGCATCTAGTCCACCATAATGCTGGAAAGGAAAGTCTCTAATCAGTTGCAACGATTAACTTATAGACCATAGTAAAACAAAGTGGCATGTTTTTTGAAATTACAAGACAAAGGAAAGCTACAAGAACTTCTCGGTTCTCAAGAGATGGGGACCCTGTCATACCTTCATTTTGGTAAAGGGGAATCCAAGAAATCTTAGAACTTTAAAAAATGGGAATAATCATCTTAGCATACTTACCATGCTGTTTAGATTTCTTTTTCTTTTTTTTCTTCTTCTTCTGTTTGGGTTTGTAGTGATCTTTGTCTTTCTTCTCTTTTCTTTCCCTGTCCTTTTCTTTTCTCTTACCTAAGAGATAAAAGTGAATGCTTCAGTAATCATGACGGATCCTGAGTTGATCCTTTGCGGTTAACCTAAAAGCAGCATTTATGTTTTAATCAGCTATTCCAGTCACCTGCCCAGAGTGGATAGATTCAATTAAACTGTTCACGTCAAGACTCTGGAACTGTTGATTAGCTTATTGGACTATAAGAGGGGATCTTCATTAGCAATGTTGAGAAATCCCAACTACTGATACCTTAAAGTTAATACAGACAGTAGTTAAAACCTATAAATAAGTAATACACTCAATTTTCTGATGTGACAAGAAGTTAAATTCCATAATTTATAAAAGACTTGACTGACGAGACTTTTCATTTCCATATATAATTTAAGGAGAAAATACACAAGATCAGAAAAAAAAATTTGATGGACTTTTCTTTGGAAAAATTAAAAAAAAAAATCAATCCATAAATAACTCCTTCAGTCTGTCAACACTTTCTCTGTGTGTACAAGAATGAAGGCTAAGAACATGAAGGAAAAAAACTTATTTCATTAAACTATTTTTTCCCAAATTTTACAACATTGTTTTTCCCAATCGTATATACTTAAACAAAAAAAGATGTTAGAGCAGTATCTTACAATATATTTCAAATTAAATCATCTATATATCCTAGTAGTTATTGTTCTAAGTCAGAATAGTTTAGCCTATGATTTATCAACCAGATTTAACCAACTTTAAGTGACCCAAGCTCCAGTTAGCCAATGTATACAATAGTTAAGACTATTATCCACTATCTCATCACTTTTAGTCATTATAGCACAAAGGACAGAAAAGATAGCAGAAAATTCAGTACATTTTTTATAAGGTATGTTGAAGAAGAAAGTCTGAAAAAATTGACTATCTTAATGCATCCTTTAAGTCTCAACAATATTAGAGGCTTAGTTTTAAATAGTTGTAATTTTAGCTAGGGATGATAAACATAGAAGTTCTCAGAGAAAACCAGAGACTCCCTTTGCAGAAAATACATATAAAACAAGCTATGTATTTAATAAGTCATGTGTCTGGAGCTGACTAACACTAGTAAGTACTAAAACAGATGATCACTTACACCTAAAGAAGCATTAACAGGTAAAGAGTAAGGGGCAGACTATGTCCTCCCTCTCTGTCAAGCTTTATAGTCTTTTGCTTAAAGATTACTTTCTGTTCATACCAAATGCTGTTGAGCTTTTTTCTTCCAATTTCACTTTTTTTTCTGTTTTCGATATTCCTGTGGGTTAGGGGAAAAATATGTAAATTTAGTTAGAGTTAAAAGTATGGGACGATGTTTTAAATTACAACTGCCCACAAAACACTACATACGACTCTCTCCTGAAGGTCTATATTATTTTACTGCCTCAGCTAGTAACAAAGAAGTGGGATTTCTTACTTCAAAAAAGCAATAAATTAAAGATGATTTTTGTTCCTTCAAACTACCCAGGTTCAAATGCTGGTTCCATCATTACTAGCCATATGACCTTGAGAATGTCTTTGTGCTTCAGTTTCCTTATGTGTCAAATAAAAGCAAGTGTATCTACTTCATATTGTTAAAGGATTATGAGTCAAAATATGTAAAATACTTAGACCAGTGCTTGGTAAATTAACAGTTTTTCTTATTTTTTTTTTTTGTGGTAGGATAATAATTTGAGACCAACATTTCCAGAAATAGCATACATATAAGTCTAACCATTAAAAAGAAGTTAAGATAACTGTACTAGGCGATCAGTCAGGATCTACTCTTAGCATCACTGCCTTTGGCAATCCAGAAGACATCAAAATCCATATGAGTACGAGGTCCATGTACCATTTCTGCTTCTGTGACTATTATGATCTGAATGCTATTTCGGATCATCCAAATGAAATATTAAACTCTATATGAAAATATACTGGTTTTCAACAACGTGTATGAAATTTTTAAACTAATATTTAACCTCTTGTTGCCCAAAACAAACTTGTACTTCTGAACTCCATCATGAATGCATTGTTAGGTAATAATAACAGCCAAAATAGAATTATTCTGCAAACCATTTTGGCCTATATATAAATGTAAAATACAAAGGCATATTTATAATCTTCATGCCACTGAGGTATTACTGTTTGATAGTCCAAAATACATTTTCAAACCAATATTGTACCTCAATTACTGTGTAGCTAACTGACACAGATACATTTAATCAAGTTACTCAACTCATATTCAACCATTCCCAATGCTAATATTCATTTGTGGCTAGGGTTAATCTAAGAAAAATAGTACAGAGCATTTAAAATACAATTATAGTATATTAAATTATGCTTTAATATCACCATTTACTACTTTTTGGTTTTTTAAATCACTCTATAATAGCATGGAAAAAGCTAGCATTTCATTCCTCTTATTTCAAACATTTTATATAATTTAAATTAAACATAACAAAAATATAACAATACCACTCACTCAAATCAAATGCCAATAAGGCTCTATGTAAGTTTCAAATTAAGTAAGAATATCTCCATTTGTTATAACAGGAAAAATAAAAGGAACATATCTCAATGAATAGAAATATGATTAAATTTCCTTATTATCTATTGAACAAATTGCATCACTTCCTTCTGTTTACTAATTATTGCACCATGAAAACCCTACAAATTTTAAGCAATTTTCTTAAAGCCATAAAGCATTCACAATGCAAACAATGAAGACTGTGCTTTCTAAATTCTCAGTGGTAGTACAGATACATTCAGAAGTAGCACTTGACAATGAATATTCCCTCTTAGGTTCCTATTTCTCTGGAACACTGAGTCTCCAGGGTGAAAATGGAACAATATTGCTCAGAATCTCCTGGAACTAAGGCAGAGAGTCAGATTAAAGAAACTGCCTTACTGGGCTACCATTATTGATTGGAATTTGTGCCACCCCTCAAGGTACTTGGAAGACAAAGAAAATAGTGATGAACAATTTACTCTAGAACACAGAGGTTAGTACAGCAGAATGGTCAGTCATTGTGAGAGTGTTTTCAGGAGACCACATTCTAGATTCAGTTTTCACATGTTCTAGTGATTCCCAAACCTTTAGATTTCATAAATGGTAAAATTTCAAAAGTAAAATTGGGGGACTGACAAATGGTTGTCAACATATTACACAAGTAAGGATATTAAAACAAATATTCATATGTGCAATAATGGCAGGACTTTTAAAAATACTCTCACGCACATAGAGTAACAATATAAACCTATTATAGAATTCAACAAAAGCATAAATTTAGTTTTACCAGAAGTTCACTATATTATCCTTATTTCACCATGTGTTAGAATTTGGAAACCAAAGAACTAGAATATTAGTTTATAGAATAATAATTTTTAAACTAAATTTTATCAATAGAACATTTTCTTCAAAAAAAATAGTATACGGCAGTCTGATACATAATGTAAAAACAAAGCATAAAAAACAAATGGAGTTATTTTGATTGAAGTAAGAGAGGTAGATCTCTGAACCATGCCTGCTTGCACACAATTTAAATCTAGTAACGTAGAGTGTTTTCTAAAGCTCTTTCTGGATTGCTAAATATTACAGATTCTTCTGCATAAAAAAGAGGCAATCCCTGAGACTCTCCACGGAAACCCCAGCCTCTGTAGAAGCCATGAACATTTGGTGTGGGGGTGGAGGTAGATTACAGAGTCTCCAGTTGTAGTTTTGTTTTGAACAACTCTGGAAAATAAATTGAAAAACAATTTAAAATAAAAAGGTTTTTAAATTATAAATATAAAGTTTATGTAAGATGTTAGGATAAAATTGAAGGCCATTTCGAAACCAGCCACATTCAGATTAGGTAGAGTTTATGACATGCTTTTTGCCCTACTATTTCAGACTAACCCCATGACCTATTTCTGTTTTTTAATCGTGATAAAATGTATTATATTAATCAATCAATAATATAATTCATGGATTCTCTAGAGGGAATTCACTAAGATGAGTCCATAACTACGATGATAAATTTATATAATATTTATTTACATATGCCCACATTTCATTCAAAAACTAATTTATGGTAAGCCTTTGAATGATACTGAAGAAAAAGCCTAATGAATCTCTCATCTAATGCTATCTTAAAACTCAGTCTTAAAACTCAGTGGGCTGCTAATGATCATCCTGACATTATAAAGATTCAGTCTTCATGTCTGTGTCAACCTAACCTTCCTATTCACATTAACTAAAATATTCTACAATAAAACAGAGGTAAATATTCCTTGATATTTTATATTAATTTGTTCAAAAAACAGAAAATGAAGATGTGTTACTGAAATTATTTCTTTCAACACAGAACTAACTAGAAAGGCTTAAAATTATATTCATATAATCTACTAATCCCAATTTTGTCTTTATAGGGGGTACTAAGAATAGAAGTTATGACTTCCAAGAGTATTTGAAAATTATAAATTGAAAATTAATAATCCTATCATTTCATGATCTTTTCTTTGGAATAAAGTTAGACTCTATCAGATGTACAATACAATAAATAAAATCAAAATTTTAAAGCCAAAAAGTGACCACAGGCAGCATCTACTACAGTCTCCTTACCACATAAATGAAGAACTGAATTTCAAGGAGGAAGGAAGAAAAGGAGGCAGGTGGGCTGCCCCCTCATACTCCTAGGTCTTAGCAGGCTAAGACCACCGAAAAAGCCATCTCCTTCCCTATGTGAAGCCATGTTTTCTTCCTTTATACCCAAAAGTACTCTATATGCCTCTTCAGGCACTTACCTGTTACATTAAAATATTTATTTATATTTCAGTTATTAGCTTTGTGTTCCTTCTCGATTTTAAGTTTCCTGACACAGTTCTCTATCTTTTTTTTTTTCTTTTTTTATTTCAGGGTATTGTGAGGGTACAAACACTAGGGTTACACTTTATGTCTTTGCCCCACCCAAGTGCAGGTTAAAGGCGTGCCCTTCCCCCAGTTCCCTATCTTAAAAGAGAATTTGAGAAGTGAAAATAGTTATCTCTCAGCCTAAGGTACCTGAGAGCACATGAGCACATATCCTTCTTTTCCAAAAGGATATGTTCTAAAAAACTTGATCCAATCTACCTTCCCAGGTATTAACACAAATAAGTTTTTCTGAGGCTGTATCCCTACCTAAAATTGGTTGGCTCCATGAGATAAAGCATTTTGATAATAAAATAAAAAGAAAGGCATCAATTTTTACAAAGGTGCCAATTACTTTTGTTGGTAATGTGGACAGCAATAGTATTCCTAACATTGGTTAGTTATGTTGGCATCCATCCCAGTGGAAGAATGCTCATTATCTCTACTGGAAAACCAATTAAAAGCAAACTTTAACCCATTAAGAATAGGTGTATATAATAATTGGAGCATTTGTATAATCTAATCAATCCTTTATTGTCACTGCTAAACTCAGCAGTGTGCCCATATCTTGCACATAAAAAAGGAAAAACCTAATTATGTTAAACTATTTCATAATTAATGGCTAAAATCTTCCTCATTTGAAATGCTCCAAGAGTTTTAATTTGACAAAAATAATCCAGAAAATGTCTTTGATACACGTTCTGGTAAATGTTTTCTACGGACGTTTTAAAATTCAACAGTAACAAAATTTACTTTTAGAATGAATATGAACACCAACCGACCGAAACATATATATACACACACACACACACACACACACTTACACACATAAGAAACAAAAACAAAACAAATACATAAAAACTTGGCACTTTGACTACAGATGTAAAACAGCTTGGGGAGCACACAAAAGTCTAACAAATACTGCAAAACAGTGTAGAGGTGGTGGATAACAGTAAGGTTAAAAGAGAAAAACACGCAGACCACTTAGAATTTCAGTGCAAGTGAGACAAAAGCAGAAGGTTTTAATCAAAAGGTGCCCAATTAGAACATGACCTAAATTCCACTATTCCCTCAAAATATAAAAAATTAAAAGTTGTCACAGAAACAAATTAGAATTTCACCTCCCCCCATTCAAATACTATGTTCAACCCTCTAACAAACTGACTTTCAGTAATTAACATTTAAAATCATGCATTTCCTTGATGTAAGCAATTAGAGTTGCCAGTCATTGTGCGATTAAGCTCATCATATCCAGATGATCCCTGCTCTTCCACAAATCTACAAATTCATTATATTATAAATCTAAACTTCTCTCTTCCTTTACTTTCCCAGAAAAGAGTCTTACTATTTTTACTTTCCCAATAGTTACTGCCGATATTTAAAAAAGAAAAGAATATTGGTGTGCTTTCTCTGTAAGGCGATCAGCTGCATCTCCACAAATACACTAGAAATTCCAAAAAAAAGACTAGGGTAATACTCTGGTTAGAAGCAAAATCATGTGAGTCAAGGATTTCCATACACGATCACTACTTTGACCTTTGAGGATACATAATCTGGCTAACACAACACTGTTAGTTATTACATAGCTACTTTCATTGATCTATAGTTCAGTCTTGTTATTATCATTAGAATAGATGTATTTTAAGGAAAATATAGGTATACATGCACATCTGAAAATAATTTTCCCGACAGATATACTACGTCATTATAACTTTAGCATATTTTTCACATACTCAATACAGTAACAAATTACAGATTGTTAAAAACTACATAAGATTTTTCTCAGGAAAAAATATCTCAAAGAGTCAAGATAATTCAGAAATCTTGTGGGAAAGGGAGAAAGAAAAATTAATTACTGTAAGGAAAGACTGGCCTTAGAGAGTCAAAAGATAATGTGTCAAACTTGAGAAACTACAAAAAAATGTTTCGAACTCTATAAACTCTCAGATTTGGGCTTCTTTAAAAAAAAAATAAGGAAAGACTACCATGTGCGAAATAACTTCTTCAACCTTTATAGATACAATGGAATTGTAAAAATTGTATATTTAACATCAGTAACATTTTTACTTTGGAAAGAAGGAAGAAGGTAAAGACAGTAAACTAAAAAATAAGTATATGTTTCCTAAGTTACTTCAATCTTTTATTTCAATATATGCCACCACTGGAAAAGAGCAAACTCTTATTTTATGCTTCATCCAAGAAGCAGATGAAGTGGTTACAGGGAAGATGCTGTTAAATACAATTATCCCCAATACATTTGGCTGCAATCTGCTTTATGTTTTTCTTTACCTCAGAACTGACTCAACTCAGACTTCCCGCACCCATCTGATAGTAAATTAGTAATTTAGTAGAAAGCAACTGAAACTGGTAGCTGGCTTTTTTTTTCTTATACGTACTCTTTGTATGAGGTTGTAATTCTATAAAACTTCTAAATAAAACAATGTAACCATATAAAAGAAATATGAATTAACGTTGGATTTAAAAGATCAACTTGATAAAATACCTCTAAATGCTTTCAGATTGCAATAAGTGTCACAAAATCATCCAAAAAATGTATTATTAAACATTGTTGATTTTACATATTTGACTCTCCAAATAACTTTAACAACAAATTACATTCAATTTGGGGGATTCTACCCCAAAATTTTGGATTATATTTAATATGCAGGTATATAGTTTAGAGCTTCTTAAATATTAAATTCTATTAAAATCCTTAAACCTAAGCCTATAAATATTTTCTGGCTTCAAAAGTAAGAATTTTTATAATTATTTAGCTCTAATATTTCTATTTAGTAGAAATAAGGATATAAAAAAGAAGTAGGGAAAAGGAAGTAGACTAAAGTGACAAGTATGCTCAGGGAAACAGATCATAAAATGATCACACAAAAGAACTTCTAAATAGACAGAGAAGCTCTATTTTCCATAAATGTTACATAAAAGTATTTATGAAAAGCAACTATATAGAAATTACAGTAATGTGGTTAAACATCAAAATGTTTATACCCAGTAACAGTCAACCTACCTACTTGGGTCTTTTTACCTGTTGTTGGAGCTCCTCTTCCATCAGTCATTGCTTTGGAAGGAGGATTTGTAATCATCTGTGTATCTTCCTTTTCTGCCCTGGAACATTCATTATGATAAGAGGAATCTGGGGCTAGTGGTGTTATAACTTCCGAACCACGACTTAAATCAAGAGGGAGACAGGGTCCCAGCTTCTCAAGTGGCAAATGTGCAACATCAGGCACTACACAAAATAAAGAATGTAATATATTATCAACACAGATAAATAGCTCAGTTAATATCAACGTGGATTAAAGTGTTACATAGGTTAAACAGTGTCTGGCACAAAGAAGGCACTCAATAAATAAACAAAGTGCTTCTAACTCCAAAAGATGTGAGATGTAAGGAGAAAAAAGCAGGAATTTCTTAATATACTAATAATCTTTATTGCTTAGCTTTTTTTCTTTAGCTTCCTTTATGTTTGGTTCTATAGGAAATCAATATACATTACCCGCTGGTACTGAAGACTCTTGCTGATTTTGAGAACTGATGGAGAATACTTTCCCATCAGTGGCTGGAGAGGGAGAAGAAATCTTTTCTACAGAATCGTCAGGCATGGGTAAGGTGGCTAAACGCTGAGATCTTCTTCTTCGTTCGCTATGCTTGAAAGGTCTAGGGGGATTCACAGGCTGTGGAGGACCTAGAAAAAGATCTTCAATGTTCACGAAGCAGATACATACCAGCATCATCTTAAAATATTTAAGGAGATAAATGGGAAAAAGGATTCATATTCTGCCCTCTGATGTTGTTATAAGATATCCACAAGGAATGGCATGTTCCAAAGGCAATCAAAGGCAAAAATTGTGCCCTCATTCAGAAAATGAATTAATCAAAAATTCTAAAACCTACTAGAACTAAAAGAAAATGACATGGAACATTGATTTCAAGTAGCTCCCCCAAGTGAAAGACTATAGTTAATTCTCTAATTGCAGATTATTGTGTAAATTGCCACTTTTCCTTTGGGAAAATAGTATCTTTACGGCAAAAGATAAAAAAAGATATATATATATATATATATTCCTTTTGCTACATTACAAATCTAGAAACTCTAAGGAAATAAAAAAGGCAGGGGCATAGTGACATACATTATAGAGTTAGTGCTTAACTTTACTTGCCAAAGTAAAACTAATGCAAATAATTTTATTTCATCATCATTCCCCCAAATGGAGTCTTATAAATATATGTCTGGGCCTGATTCATTAAAAAAAACTGAATATACAACTTTATATACTGATTGTGAGCAAACAATGAGGATTTTTAAGATTATGACATTGTTCTTGCCCTCACATGTGTTTTTTGCTTGTTTTTTAAAAATAACTAATGTGGTGAGTCATTTAAGTATCTTTTAACAATTTAACATAAATAATTGTATATGTATGTCTTTTTTAACTTTTAGATTTCTTCTTTCTACATGGCATATAACATGATCAACTATTTAGAACAGGCAAGATTCCATAGGCCAATATATTTATATTAATTTAGAAAGAGAAAAGAAGAGTGTTCTAAAGAAGTTAATGTTTGGGTAATTTAAGAGTAATTTTATAACAATCAAAATGAAAAGACATGGTGATAACTAAAAAAATGAAAGAATAAAATTCAATTGTTATAATACTATGATTATAATACCAAGATATAAAACAATTTCAAAATAAAATGCTTATGTCATGTGACATTCCAATGACTACTAATAAGGGTATTTCATGATAAATGCTGTAATGAAATGAAGCTCATGAGGAAACACTTGAGTTTTTGTGTTCCCATCCTTTCTATCCATTAAAAAGAACAAAACAAAAACAAAACCTGATCAAAAGTGAAAAAATGTGGTTTAGGAGGAAATACGGCAACTGAATGGAAAAAAGGTTAATAGGTTTGATTAATAAATGTCTTTTTGATGCCAGTATCTTTAACTATTCTGGAAGATATAATATGGAATAGTTCAAAAGGAAATATGTTATATTCGTTTACTAATCATGTTATTATTTTATTTGTTGTATAAAGAGCAAAAGGAAAGTATCATTTACCCAGTGACTTTCCAGATAACTTATTTGTATGTCTCTAACTTAGCATACTAAAGTACTATGAGAAACTCAGGATCAACACAAATCTTGTCTTATGCATATCTAAATCCATGTTGAAATGTTATATTTAAAAAGATAAGTTAACTCTTGAAAAATTAGTTGTACTGAAGCAGTAAAATCTTTAAAAATACAATCAAGGAGGTCTTCTTCTTTCATCAATAAGATTAAACTGAAGTCTACACTAAATATCAGAATAAGAATGAATAAAATGCATCACAGAGGGAGATTCCAGATAAGTGGGGACACTAACTACATCTATCTACAGGAATAGTTTTAGGAGTTAAGTAAAAAGATCTATCATGGATCTTTTTATATCTTTCTGGTATTTTTGTTTTTTCTTTATTTTTCTTTTCTTTTTCTTCTTCTTCTTTTTTTCTTTTCTTTTTTGTAATGAATCAGGCCTCTCATAGTGCTTGGATTATTAGTTGAGGAGAGTCAAACTATAGTGGAATTTGTGTTATTAAATGGTTTCTCACCCAACAGTTGTTTCTGAACAATAAATCAGTAAGAAATGGTTTTTGCCTCTAAAATAGTTTCAAGCCTTCCCTATCATATCAAATTTGAGTTTTAAAAAGCAACTTCATAAAAATACAATATAACTACAATCAAACTGTTTTAATGTATCTTATAGGATAGGTAACTATTTTTTAAAAATCTGTGCTCACTAGTTTTATTTATCACTGAAGAAGAAAGCTGAGATACAAGCGTCAAATCCTCGACTTGTATTAATTCTGGGGAAAGTGGTGATTTAGGGGGTTTTATACACCCAGAAGAATCTCCAGATTCATGTTTGCATTTCTTGCTGCGAGCCTTCCCTGAAGACAAAGTTGAGGATAACAGTGCAGGTTTCTGAGTGTTGGCAGAACTGCTAATGTCAGCTTCATTTTTTTTCTGACTTTGAGGTTTAGGTGAAATCGCCTGAATAAATAATAAAAAATTGATATTTTTATTTTGGTTTCTTCATTTTTGTTCTTGTATTCTATTTTGATTGTTAAGCAACTTTAGTATCCAAAAACATTGTTAAGCCACATATAACATTTCTATTACAAATGAAAAACCAAAAAGAACCCCACAAATTATTAACTAAAAGTTGAATAGGCTGTCTTTAAAGGGATGCTGTCAACTTTCAGTCTAAATGTTTTTTTTAAATATTACCCATAATATTCTCAGAATATAAGATGTTAGCCTACGGGACAAATATTTTCATTTTTAAATTGTAATATGCCCCTTTAGGAACCTTAATTGCCAATGACATTAAGAACGATTAAGCAAATAAACAGCATCTTCATGTTTTAGAGCATTAGAGGAATACATTGAAGCTTTTGACTTTCAGCTGTTTTCTTATAATTTCCTTTATCAAGTTAATTTAAAGGTCTAAGTAGACAGTTTCCCTTTAAAGAAAGATCTCAACAGGAAAACAATGACCAAATTAACGAAACATTATCTTTAACTCATTTTAGTGCTGAAAGCTAGAGTTTCATATGCATAATGCATCATGAAATCAGAGCCACCAGCAATACAGAGTTAAAAAACTAAAAAACAATACAAAACAAGCAACAAAAAAAACCAAAGAGATAAAGTGTAAGTTAAAAACATTGGATTTAAAAACAAAATACGTCGCATTCTTAGATGAGAATTTTTACCTTCTTCCTGCCAACTGATACTTTTAAAAAAAAATTAGAACTCTGTCAGTCCTTTCATAAAGAATATTTTTATTCATTTGGCAGTAAAATTTCCTACACATGTAAAAATAGTGTGAATGTGTCCATTGTTCAAAGACAACAGAAAATAGCCACATTGGATGAATTTGCAATCTATGGCGCTGGAATGCCTATATCTCTTTCTGAGATATATATCTGAGAGCAAAATATATAATACACTTTTTTTAAAAATCTATACTATGATAGACCTCTACAAAGGAGTCAAATTGCTAGCACTATAAGCAACATTCTTATACCCAAGAAGTCTTTTTACTTCCATCTTTGTGAGGGATGACCATCAGGTCTATGGTCTGCAGTTCTCTGAAATATGAAAGATCATTGTCTGGGGACCAAGTAAATAATTAATTCTATTCTCACTAAAATACAAGGCATTCAAATTTTGGCGGGGGAAAAAAAGTGTATCTTTGGTATTCAGTGCTCTACAGATGGCATGTTGGCCATACCACATCAAAGGTCAGGTGTCAAGTGTCCCGTTCATTCAGCTGTCATTATTTCTATTCTTGAATCTACTCATTATAAATGTGTATAAGTGCAGATTAATTATTTGAAAAGGTACTCCATAAATGGAAAGTATTCCTAAGCTTATCATAAAAGGTGTTGCCAGAAAAGTAATTAGAGCCATTACTTGTAAATAAACAATTTTATTGTTCATCTTCACATAAGTGAAAGACATCACTACAGCATCCATTACTCTTGGGTTACAAAGTTATAAAACAAGATTTTGAAATTTAAATTAATATCTTGATAAGGTGCTTAACTTCTAAACAAGGACAAATTAACATTTTTAAAACTTACTGAATTATTATGCATCTAATGCAAGTTTTATCCAAAAGTAAATATAACATGACATTTCCCTAATACAATTAAATAATCTATAATTAATAAGCTGAGAATTGGGGTTCAAGACCACAGAGATTGAATTTTTAAAAAATATAAATAAATCCATTAGCACAGTAAGTTTGGCTATAGGCCTATTATCAATGTATGTCATGACTGACATTATTTTAACTCATTAGGAAACAGAGTTAGTGAGAATCAATATCTCTCCTTTATGTCTACTGTTGATACCAACTGAAATGTAATTAAGAGCTTTATAACTCGGCTTTTTAACTTTGAAGCAGGACTAACATGTAGGATAAAAATTAAGAGTTTGGTTACAAAACATTTTCACATTGAAATCAACCTAAATGACAAAAAATTAGGGAATAGTATGACGTTCCTTAAAATCTAAAATAATTTACAAAAGTTTCATTAATGATCATTGGTCTCTTTGTTACAAAACTGGCAAGGACTCTCAAAATTTTTTAAATTGTGCAAATAGAAATAGCCGAGTTATACAATTTCCCTTGCTTGCTTTCTTTCTTTCATAAATTCAATTTCAAAATGTTTTCGGTACTTCTAAAATGGGTACTGCCCTCTACACTAACTTCCACATATAATAAGTACTTTTAACAATCACATTCACCTCAGCAGGATTGTGCGTAATAAAAGATTGACATTGTAATGAATTTTCCAGAAACATTTTATTACCCAAGTCCCTGATTTATCGCATTCTGAGAATACCATAAACAGTGGTGAAAATACAAAATATTGTTATATCTGGGACGTTGAATATAGTTAATAATACACAGTAAAAAAGTCATTTAAAATTTGGTTGATAAACTGACAATAACGGCAAAGACTTAACCGTTTGATGATCACAGAAAATCAGAAGGTATGAGTCAATGACATATTAATCAATTTAAAAGACCATAGATTTAATACAACATTAATGGAGGCACCAAAACAATGCACTGTTATCAAACCAGGCCTAAAATTACCCTGAAAAACTCAATACAATATCAATTAAATTTGGACTATTTTTTAAAATGCATCTAAGAGCAAAAGATACTCATTTTAAAGTCTTCTTTATTAGACTACTAATAAAGAAAATTAAAATAATACAAAAAGGATATTTTAAAACTACATTAAGGCTCAGATTTTAAAACAGGAGAACCAAGGAAATCCAGTTATGGCTATTACTGTGTTCTTATAGTCTTACAGTGCCTACGAAGTTAAGCCCTTAGAGAATGTAAAAGCATGCATGTTCATTATGTACAGGTATTGTGGGAACCTGAAGGTAGCCAAGGCAAAATCTAGCAACTGCAACCTTCACTTTTAAATTCCTGTATTAGGTGGTTTAAAGACAGATCCTTAATAGTTTTCTAAACTCTTTTTTTTTTTTGTAGTTATTAAAATATACATCCTAGCAAAAATGTATGGCTCATTGATCAATTCATAAAACACAGTCTAACAACACCAATTGTTACAATATAAAAGAAACTTCTTACAAAAGAAGCTTTATTAGATGTCAAAAAACCCTGTTTTAACTCACAAATGAAAAGTATTTGTGTAAGGGTCTTTTTGTAAGCTAGTTAAAGGTGATCCAGCTGGAAGCTTATACCCTGGGATGCCTGTCTCCAGGCCTTCCAATTTTGGAGACAAAGGCTTTAAATACCAGTCTATTGAAAACAAACACTAATAAAGTCTGTAGTTTATCTGTATACCTTGGAGAAGAGAGAATTAAAAATATATCATCAATTAATTAGCTTCCTATTCCCTTATCTGATCAAAAGGGCAATTTCAATTACGTAGATACTAGAGCTCCGTGATCATTCCAGTGGGAACCTCGAAAAAAATCAAATGCTACCATTTCATACCTGCTCCAGCATTGGAGCTGTTTCATTGTAGTCTTCCTTTTTTTCAGCACCATCCACCCCAACAGCTTTGGATGCCAACAAACCTTGAGAAAAATTGTACAGAAATTTCTTATTAGAAAAAATATTTATTTTCACCCCAATTAACTTCTCAAAAATCATAGTAGTTGAAATCTCCCCTACTTGTCAGTATTTAGGAAGTAAATATCCTCAAATGTTTACTTTTCAAAAACACAAACATCCTTAAATAGTAAGGGACTGAATCAGAATTTGAGAGTTACTTTCATAGTTGTGTGGGTTTTCTAAAATATCACTCTTGATGAAATTCTTAAACATACACATATACAGACACACACACATTTATTCTGTAAAAACTAAAAATTCTATGGCTTAATGTCCATATTAAGATTGCTTAGAGTTCTAACACTTATAATACAGGCTTTTTCTATACAAGTGAAATAAAATATAAAATTAAGATATGAGAAATCTCTTCAAACATCTAGAATACAAAATAAGGTTTTTTTGTTGTATTATTAGCTAAAATAAAAGGTTCCCAATTTTTAATCTTACTTAGATCCTTTAACTTAAGCTTTATGTGTGTACCTCTGACCAGCTATACCTCATCCTTTTACACAAGTTCCAAAAACACTGACAGATTCATTTAAGTTAAGGGGAAAAAAAGTGTGGGTCCTTCCTATAACAACTGAACTTAATATTATGGCTTCATTCTACAAATGATGAGAAAATTTGGAAGTTTCAGTTTTCTCCAATGTATACCATTAATTGTCAATGTTAGAAGAAAATATTTTATCTTAAGTATATATTTGTATAATTTATTTCACAGAACATTAAAACCCTGTTTTAATTAATAAATTATAGGCATTTATTTGGTTAAATTCTTTGCTAAGCCTGTCGGGTACCTTCAATAAAGCCAGGTTTATAAGCCTTATATGATAACAAGTATGTTTTTGTTTATGGCCACCCTGCTCATAAAAGTCCACCAAAAATCATTTTTGTGTCATTTCAAAGTTGGCCACACAAAACTTTTGCTTCAAAGAAAACGTGTTTAACAACCAACATAATAGTAAACTTATCACAGCAATTATACCACCTATATTACTGAAGCTGTCTATAACACATGTAATAGAAAAAGAGGCACCCCCCGCAACCCCACAAAGCCACATAAGGTAGAGCTACCCAGGAGGCAACATGTCTTGACTTAATCAAATAACCACCCTAAGGATGTTAAATGATCTAGGTAGGAATTCACATATTAAAATTAGATTCTTAAAGTAGTACTAAAGCCAAATGGTAACTTACACAAAAGGCACCTTTCCTTAATTGCAAAGTTGAATATTTAGCACTTGGATTGTAATTTAAAATAAAAAAGATGTGAGTGTAAAACAATGATTTTGATATGCCAATGTTGGGTATTAAAACTGGCATGTAGCTCAGTTTGAGATAAAAATCTACACAGTTTGTTCCAGTCTCACACTATATCAAGTGTAGACTTAAATGGGGAAAAAAAGTATATAACAATTTTACAAAAAGTTTTTAAATCATAAATTTAATCCTAATTATATTCTAACTATATTTTTACATGACTGAAAAAGATGTAGTTTGGAGTCTTTAACACTTAAAATCACATTTACCAGGTTTTTCTTCTCCTGCTAATATTCTGAAGAATCAATGACCTACTGAAATAAAATTAATTGGGGAAGTTTTTCTTTTGCAGGGAGCTGAGCAGAGATTCCAAGAGCTATTCAAACAGCATAAATATCTGCTATTCAATATATTAAATGATTATGTCTTTTGTTTCCTTTCATATAGGTGACAGAAGTAGATTTTAATACTCATCAATAGATGGAATAGATCGCAAACCACCAAACTAAATTACCGCAAGTTTTAAAAGAAACAAAATAATTAACCCAAAACCTGTGAATTTACTTTAGGATATTACAGGACCAATTAATTAAGAGTCATTCTCATTTAATAGTTTGGGAAGGAAAAATAAAGCTTTGTAATGTGTTCACAGAAAATAATGTGGCATTTAAGAGCAACCATTTAAAATTACATTAAAAATTATAATAATTGGTACCTAGAAAAATTCAAAAGCCCAAGTATGATCAATAAAGTTTTTTATGCTTTATATTCACACCAACTTACAAAAGAGTTATTAAATATAAACAAAAATGAAGAAATAATACAATAAGTACTTGAAAAGATGACTCTGGCTACTTCTACCTTAAGATAAGGCAGTCCAAAATCTGTTATCTTAACCTGCTAATATTCTGGGAAGAAATGCAATATCCACAGAAAATGAGAAGAAGAAATTGGAAGAAAATAAACATAAAAATGAAATTAATTTTAGTTATCAGCAAATACTATCAATATACTACTAACAGGCCCTCCTCTAGAAGAATATTACTACAGGATAAAATTATCCTATAACAATGCACTATGAAACTTCAAGAAATTACTTAAACATTAGGTGGAAGAACATCAAATCTCCACAAGTCCTACCACAAAGTCACAACTTCACAAAATTCAACGTCAGCCATAAAACATACAGTTGGTCTCTCCCTGCCAATAAGAATAAATAGAACAGAGGCCAGAGCTCCTTAGAATGGCAAAGGGGAGCAAAGGAAGAACAAATAGTTGAATTCTTGGTCTACTTTTCATCCAGGCATTTCAAAATACAATATTCTTGGGACCAAAAGTCAAATATTCTTGATATTATCAATAAACATATTACTAGTCAATTCAAACCTTGTGATTTTTTAAACTTTAAAATTCCGGAAGTTGCGCAAATGTATCTAAATTGGCTGAATTTCCAGAAACTATTAGAAACAGACCATGCACCAACTCCTGATGTTTCTTCTTTCACTCCCCAAACAATCTGTATTTTTAAATCTACTCAACTTCAGTTTGCCTGCAACTCTGTCACGGAAGTATGGACTCCTGATTTTCTGTGTAAAATTGTTTATTTTAAGCCAGTATGCATAAAGCATATAATAGTATCAATAAGATCCCAGAAGAAAAATATATATAGTAAATATATATGCAATAAATATATATGTACACATATATACACACATACTATGTGACCACATTTTCAATGTGTACCTAATTTGGAAACTTTGAAAACAGCCATCCTTATATCATCCTCTATGCAGAAATCAGGTTTAGAATCATTGTAGAGTATATATGTGAGGAAGGAGATAGAAAGAGTGATAAATACATGAATTAAAATTATCTAGTGGCTGGTCCACTTATTTCAGTATTAACAGAACTATTTAAAAAATAGTAAAATGGAGTCGAGGGAAATACAGCAGAGCAGACTGCCATGATCCCAGTCCCATTTCTCTCAGTAGTAGAAGGACAACAAGACACATACAGGTGAGCTTGATAAACTTAAAATATACCAAAATTCCATAACAAAATTGCTATTTTATATTAGTTCTAATTTCTTTTTATAAACTACAAATGAAATTTACTGTATAGGAGCAAGCCTCAGTTTCAACCATTGAAGACAATCTTATAATATCTACTGTCTTTCTGCATGACAGTTGTAACAAGAAACCAGAAATAGATGAAGAGAGATAAACTATTAAAAGGATTATTATACACTTAAATTTTCTGAGTAAATAGAGAGAAGGGATCATAATGGTTTCACATTTGTAAAATCTTATGCAAAGCTATCACTCATTCATCTGAAATTCATTTGAAGAGAAAGTTCCTCCACAAAAGGCACAGAGTTTACTAAACCACTGGTATTACAACTTGAGGCACATGGTAAATGGTTCTTCCCCACTCCCTACTGTCTTTTCAAGACCACACAGAGATAAAGCATTATTGTTGACTCAACTGTTTTCTTTCTTTTTCTTTTTCACTCTTTAAATGATGAGTGTGAACCTCCCAGTAAGGCATACATAAGGGTATAATGACTGAAACCAAAATCAGGTTATCCAGATGGAAGGGAAAAAACATGATGCTGGTAAGCTGGCAGTCGTAGCATGGTAGTGTCATCTTCATCTTCTTTGATCTCCACTCCTCCAATAATGCTGTCTCAATCTTTGTATCACAGGAGGTAGAAATACTATTCTACCTCCACCCAGCACATAGCACGAGGTTCCATACTTTAAGGCAAAACTAAAGTCTCAAGTTGCCATCAGAACAATCACTTAGAGAACATTTTGGCTTTCTCCAAGGCTAATAGTTTCTAGGGAAGAGGTATAATGTGTGAATTGATTTGAAATATTTCCTGTTCTGGTCAAATATAAAGAAAGGCATGAAAATAATATAAACGAATGGAAAGAGACTATATGTTTTCACCTGTTGAAACCAATTGCAATCACTTAAATCTGCAGTTCCCAACCCCTGCTACCAGTCCACAGCCTGTTAGGGACTGGGCCACAGAGCTCCACACCCTGTCCTGGGTCCCTAGTCCATGGAAAAATTGTCTTCCATGAAACCAGCTCCTAGTGCCAAAAAGGTTGGGGACCGCTGACTAAGATGAACACTATAATAAAACAGTAGTTCAAAAGAGCCCTCAACTCCAGAGTTATCTTTCAGTGGACTCCTCTCTTCAGAAAGTGGTCAAAATGTTTAATACAATTTATTCGTAGATCTGATAAATGAAACCAAGCTTCTTCAAATTATTTAAACGAATGCCAACAAAGGTTTATACAGCTTTATTAGGCCAAAGGTGCTAAAAACCATCCCATCCTTATAATAAGAATATACAACTATATCATTAAAGTATTTAAGCTCCCCTTTTAATTATACTCAGAAAAATAAAATATGTTCACAATTTCTTTTAAAGACTAGAATTGCTAGGCTGAATGTGCCTTGGAAGTAACAGGGCCTAGTAAGACTGGCCCCAATTCTAATACTTCAATTCCCTCCTTTATAAACACTAACCAGCATAGAATTTTCAGTATTTTCCATAGCACTTCTACTTCCTAAATTACAAGAAAGAAAATGGAAACAAGCGCAGATTCTAGAGACCAACCTGAAGATAAGGGTGGAATTTTTTTTTAAAAAAATAACATACTAATAGAAGTACTTTTATATCAAGAATTAACAAATTCAGGAAGTAAATTTAAGTCAGATATTCATCTTTCCAACCATATATATAGTACCAACCTTAAATAAGCCTGGTCAAGTATAAGAATGTTTATATAGAAATATTTAGAATCTCAGAAATTATGTTACCATAGGTTGACAAAAGAAGATAATTGAATTCTTCTAGAAAATTACCCCTACCACCAAAGTTAAAAACTATAGAATTTTGTAGAATTTGACCTTATCAATAATCCTCACAACATCCCTGTGAGGTAGGTGGAAAATATGCGGTATTTTTCACATTTGACAACAGAAAAAGCTAACATTGTTGAAAGAATTTGACCTTGAAGAACCAGAAAGTAACTGTCTTTCTTATCAACCAGTTCATGACACCGAACCCAAAATAAAATATTTTACTTTATTAAAAACAAACTACTCTAAAACCAAACCCTCCATTCCCCCCAAAAAGAATCATTGTAGTTTACCAGTAATCTTGTTAAGTCGAGCTCTCTTTGCCTGAAATGAGTTGCCTTGATTATTTTTCCTCTTGTTTGACAATGTGCTCTCTGGCTGTGGAAAGACCATCTTTGGAACGTTCTCTACATGAAGTCCTACTTTTAATAGAACACATATATGAGAGTTCATCTAGAATCCAAAATTAAAACACATGATTTTTTTTTTAATAACAAAATGGTAAAAATGCTCTGCACATAATTTTTAACATCTAGTGCTTGATACAGAACTTTAAAAAACACAAACTCCTCCAGACTGATACATTAGAAATAAAAGACTACTAAGCAGTTATTCTTTTTTGTTTGTTTGTTTTTTTTAGACAGAGTCTCGCTCTGTCACCCCAGCTTGAGTGCAGTGGCATCATCACAGCTCACTGCAACCTCAAACTCCTGGGCTCAAGCAATCCTCCTGCCTCAGCCTTCCGAGGAGCTGATACTATAGGTCCATGTCACTGTGCCCAGCTAATTTTTCTATTTTTGGTAGAGATGGGAGTCTCGCTGTTGCTCAGGCTGGTCTCAAACTCCTGAGCTCAAGAGATTCTCCCACGTCGGCCTGCCCTAGAGTGCTAGGATTATAGGCATGAGCCACCGTGCCCGGCCTAGTAATGCCTTAAAAAAAAAAAAAGGCAGGAAAAGAATGACTTACTGCTTTTTCCATATTGCATACTGCATATGCAGAAACATTTAAAAGGTTGTAGAAAAAAACATAAAACAAAAAACTTCAAACAAAACCTACTACCAAGAAGTTACAAATCAAAATCTCAACTCATTTTTATTCCAGAATATTGAGGGCATTCAATATCAAGCACTCATATTAGACTAGTAATTTTCAGATCTATCTGTAAGATGCTAAAAAAGTTAGCCATCATATTATGTGAGGGGAAAAAAGCCTAACAATATTATTATATGTTCAAAATTACAGGGAGTCAAGTGATTTGACTTATTCACTATATGAGTTTACCAGGGTTATAAGGAATGAACATAAAAATGTATTTTGTACCAAATGTTTCACTAGATGTAGGCAGATCTTCCTTCTTCTCGACTTCTGGTGTGGTTATACAAGTTGAAGTTTCTTCCTTCTTTGAAGGTACTTTAAACCATTTTCTTTCATCTTTATCTTTATTGCTGTTAGCGCTGGTTCGAGGTTTACTCCCTGTTTTATTCTTGGCTGCAGCTGCAGCGGCTGCTTTGACTAAAGCTATCCAATCCTCCAAAGGAAAAACACAAAACATGTGAAGTATTAAAAATTAATCAAAATGTAATTACACTAATGAATAAAGTATCACATATTCAAAGCTACTCAAGAATATCAATAACTACATTTACATAAGAGCTCATCAACATGGTAGATTATCAAATTTAATAATCTAATAGGTTAGCTGAATTATATAATCTTCCATAAAATAGGAACAATATTCAATAACAAGTATTCCTTTGAAATATTTTTACAGGAATAAAATTCAAACTAACAGAAGAAACCTATGGCAAATATGGAATACTACATGACATTCTACCCTAGTATTTTAGGGTTTAATGCTGCATGGTTTTTCTTTCCCATAATACAAAGCATCATAAAAGAAGAGAAAAATGCTATGCTGCAATTCTACAGAGTTAAAAAAAAAAAAAAATACTCCCATTGATCAAATTAATATTCTTTATTAGGAAGAATGTGCCATTCAAATTATAGTCAAATTCACAGAAATCAAGGAAGGTATAATTTTAACATTTTCTAAAGCTTTTAAAGTTTGGATAGCAATTTATCACAAAAGCTTAACATTACTGAAGAAAAAAAAGCTACGTTGACTAGACCAAGGTAAAGCACACACTGTCAAACTCCAGATTAATTTCCCTCCCTATATAACTCCCTAGGTCTGTGTTTGTTAGCATTTTTCTGAGGTGTGACTATTTATTTTTCCTGTGTTAATTTTTTTAATTTGTTGCTAAATACAATTTACTATTTTATTTTTAACTAAAAATGTTTATTGTAAAAAATGCGGAAAGGTGCAAAGAAGTGGAAAGTGGTACTAACATTTTAATTTTCACAATCAGAAAGATTTTTTAAAACACATATTTGTAATATGTCTACAAAGTTAATCTTCCACTGAGGCCACTAAGCTCTGTCAAACAGATCACCAATTCAGATTCATCCAAACACATTATACATTAAATACTTAGTCCAAGCAACTAAAAACAATTTTACAATATCAAATGAATTTAATTGGCCAGGCCCAGTGGCTCACGCCTGTAATTCTAGCACTCTGGGAGGCCGAGGCGGGCGCATTGGTTGAGCTCAGAAGTTCCAAACCAGCCTGAGCAAGAGCGAGACCCCATCTCTACTAAAAGTAGAAAGAAATTAATCAGACAACTAAAAATATATAGGAAAAATTAGCCAGGCATGGTGGCGCATGCCTGTAGACCCAGCTACTCGGGAGGCTGAGGCAGAAGGATCGCTTGAGCCCAGGAGTTTGAGGTTGCTGTGAGCTAGGCTGACACCACAGCACTCACTCTAGCCCGGGCAAAAGAGTGAGACTCTGTCTCAATTAAAAAAAAAAAACAAAAGAATTTAATTCATGGGTTGCATTAACAAATTTCAGTAATACAGGTTAACAAAATTAAGCAATAAGTAATATAGGTTGGTAGCTCTTCAGCCTTGAAAATATATGGTGAAGAGAATAAACCATTAAAAAAAACCAAAACTATATCTACTTCTCTCTCGCATAATTGAAATTAACTGAAAACATCACACGATTGCACCTAACACATTCAATTACCAATTTTCTATGGAATATGCTGCTATATATGCCAGGAAACAAGATAAGCATTCAATTGATAAAAGACCGGTCATGCCCATAAGAAATTCACAGGTAAATAAAATTAATTACATGACAATATGACACGAGATAGGGGAATAACCAAAATACTATAGGAGAACAGAAAAGAAAAGATTAATTTTAACTGAAGAGAAAGACCAGCGTTCAGGAAAAATGACAGATGAGTTGAACCCTGAAGGTAAGTAGAAATTTGCTAGGGAAAAGGGCAGTGGAAAAGGAGAAAATGGCCACTCCAAGCAAAAGGAAAAACATTAGACAAAGGCTTAGAAGTCAAAGCATATAGGAATGGGAAAGAGTGATGGAAGGTTCAAGGAGAAACTTGGGTAGCCAAAAGCACTATGGCTAACCTGAACCTTGAAACTAACATTTAAGTAGTAAGGAAAGACAGCACTATCAATGGGAAAAAAAATTATAAGATAGCAATCAACAAAATGGAAAGAGAAACAAGAGCAAGTACAACCAGACAAGCAAAGTAAAGTGTTAAATGTAGTGGAGAGCATATGTTTGCATACTTATTGAAAGTACAGCATTTAATTCTGGGTTCCACATTGTAAACAAAATTTTAAGTTGTTAGAGAAATGCTGGAAAACATCAGAGGTAACTTCTATTCCAAGTTGATTTCTACCTCCAATAAAGAGAAAACTAGAAAAAGAATTATACTGCACCTTTAAAAATTTAAATTAGATATTTAAAAATTGCTTCTTAATCATATGACATGTTAATCATGGGAATCACTGCAGTCATGTGATTAAATTCTTCCATATTTTGCTCTTGTATTTGTATGTTTTAGATTTTATTTTGTTTGTCCTTGAAATTTTAAATAGGAAAGCATCACTGCCAAAAACAACTGAAGTGTGATGTTTCCATGAATTATAACTAATAATGATAAATTTCCAAGTTCTCTGTAGATAACATAATAAAGTATTGCACTAAAAAGAGCACTCTGTTTGAAATCAGAAGATCTAGGTTCAAGGAATTACTTTGCACAGAATAGTTGAGTAAAATTTTAAGTCACGCAATTCTCTAAGTATTGAATTCCTCAATTGTGAAACAGAAGTATCAGCCATACCTGTATCAAAGGATTTGCCATGAGAATTCAATTAAACAATATATGCAAAAATGTTCTGTAAATAGTAAAGGACCTTATGAGCCAACCTTTAACACTAGTGAGTTACAATGTAAATTTTGTATCATTAAACTCTCAGGAAGAAAAAAGAATGAGAGAAAAAGCAAGTACTTGCCCTGCTACAAGCCTCCAATAAATTAAAAATACAATGGCTCAATCTCTCACCCTGTAATTACTACTGCTCTTATCAGGAGGGAATATCAGAAGTAACAATAAGTAAGATCTCATCAGATGAAGAAATCAATCCTTATTCTATAAATATGTCAATTTTATAGCTATTTATAACTATTTATGTATTATACACTACCACTCCACTCAAAATTATGTAAAAGAAGGAAAAATGGTATGTAGGTAGGGAGAGAGGGGATCTTATTTTTGGCAGTCAACATGTTACCATTACCTTATTTTCCAGTGAGAAAAATGTCTACAGATACACACTGCACCCACTGTAATATTAGCAGCTCTTTAAAGTGCTCAAGCTAACCTGAATGTAAGGAGAGGTTTACTAGTACTAATCAACTCCTTCGAAGTCAGAAATGATAGTATTAAGACTTATTTTGGCTTAGGAATATTAATTTGGAGGTTTACATATATAGAATTATTATTAATGTCACATTTTATACAGGTCCTACAGAGAGTTTAGGGAAGGGCATTTCCACTGTGCATTTACTTGATGCATTATTCTTGGCTAGTTTAATAAAAGAAATTTTACTTTATACCTTTATAAAGGAATTCTCAAAGTACTCAAAATCCTGAAGATAATATATAAGACAGTATTCCTTTAGCCTTGCCCAAACAACAACTGATTTAGCCTATTTCCTATATGAAAAAAAGTCAAAACTTTTTGGAAAAAAAACACTCATAAAATGGCAGTTTATAAAAAACAATTCTACGAATATGGATAGTGTGCTTATAATTAGGAATTGTGAAAAAAAATGAAAAATTAAAGTAAATATACCACTATCCAAATATTCTTTCAGTAGTTTTATTTCTTGGAACTGATTGGAATGTTAATATATATCATGGTGTGACTAAAATGCTTATTAAAAATAAACATCTAAACATCTAATAAATTTAATTTTTACAATCTACTAAGCAAAGCAAAATGGTTCAATGCCCCCCTTTGAAGAAAAGAAAGTTCTAAGACAATAGTATTAGTGTCATTTGATGAACATCTGAATAACCAGAAAAAAATAATAATTTTAAAGCAAAAAAAATTGAGACTTTTGTTTAAACTGGTATATAACTAAACTATGTTCTCAATTTTTTAATCAATCTTTCTATGTAGTAACCAAAAAATCACACCATTGAATGTTTAAAAGAACATTTTATTTATACATACATGTGGGAAGATACAAAGCAATTTCCTGACCAAAAGCATTTTCAATTGCATTTACATGTCAATGGGGGAAAAACTCTGCTAGCTGATCACTTCATAACTAAATTTTTGAAAACCAGGTGATTTAAAAACATCACACTTCTTAGAAGATTTCTTTAGGAATAACTTTTTTTAAATGTGGTAGTACATACATTTCTAGATCATTACACACTGATACTTGACTAAAGCTAACCACGTGATTTCAACACATTTCAGGATGACATTTTTCACTGCACCGTATGGAATAAATATGTAGCATATTTCCACATTAGACATTTTTACAGACTACTTTCAAGTTCTTAAAATTAATTGTAGGTCCAGGTGCTGAAAATCCCAAATAACAGCAGAACATAAAAGAAAATATTTTAAATTTCTAATGGCACCTTTTTTTTTCCAGTATTTCAGAAAACACAGTCAACAAATGGAATCTTGGTTTTTACTCCATCCCAGATTGTCCTTCAAATGCTTACCGTTCTTTCTTGCTTTGAGCAGTGACAAAGCATATAATACACTGCTTCCATCATATAACTCAGAGAGCCCTCCCTGAAACAGCCTACAGAGTGTCAGGTAAGCGCCTTTTAAAGAAAGATGAATAACTATGATTTGTAGAAGGAAAGAAGAAGATAAGAAACTCAATGTAAAATTTTATATAAAAATTAACTGTCTAAATGATATTATATACCAGGAAAAACAAAACAAAATTTAAAAAAAGGCACTTACCTCACTTCCCATAGACTGGTTACACGATCCAGCTGGGTCGATAGGACAACACCAGCTTAGTGGATGCTGGGATTTCACCTGGAACAGAAACTAGTGACCTATAACTTTAGCAGGTCTAAAACCAAAGAAGCAAAAATCAAGTGTATAATTTATTTTACATTCTAAGCTTCTTTTTCTTGCTGCTATTTGGGGCTATCAGCACATAACCCTACAATTAGTTCACTTTTTAAAATATATATTTTGATCAGTCACCATTCAAGAAGATATCTCATTGAGTAGCTAAGAATACTGAACACTCTTACCTGCCCCTTAGCATCCTCGGGCATGGCTTTAATGTGCATTCTTTTTAAACAACGAATTACTCCATCATAAAACTGAACTGTAAATGTTCCTGAAATAGGAGCAAGTCAGAATCATTAGAAAATATAATCAAACTTACAGCAACAAGTAGTGACCTGATATAAATAAATGTTTTGGACTGCAATTACTGCAAACATATACTCCTTTTAAGGACTCTGTCAAGTTTACTTTCTCTGTCCCTCTAAAAACAAGTCTGAACTCATATTTCCCTTAAAAAGTACACAAATTAAGTCTTGATAAGTTAGCTGCATGTAATTCTGATTTTTAGTGGGAGACTTTATAATTTATTCTGTAATAAATGTTTAGATTTATAATATAGCTGAAAAAATAAAATCCCTATTTATAAAAATGTATAATATTTCCATAGGAATTATCATTTGCTCTCTTTGAATATTTCTTTCAAAATAAGTAACACAGAGAAAGATCTGATACACGGAAAAGATCATCTTCCCAGGAAAGGATTGTTCCTTTAGCAATAGTAACCAACTGGCAAATAAGAATTAAAGATTCCCAGACTTTTAAGCTAGAAAATACTTTACCAGTCATCTGGGTAAAAGTCTTCATATGCAGCTCAGGACATCGAACTCCAGAAAGGCCAAATGCTACATCCAGTGACATTCAGGTATGCAGTAGCACAGCCATAACTAACATTCCCAATCTCTTCTAGCCATCTATGCCTTTCCTACTAACTTACTCTACTTTTAGGACTCAATAGTCTATTTGTATGTCTATTATGAAGCATATTCACGTTTTGTTATAGACCCAATGCTTTCAAGTCAATATAAGCCAGTACTATTATAAAATATATAAATTATGTATGTTTTATACTTACAAAAATTCAAATGCCTTTCTATCATTTCCCAGATAAATGTTTTTCTACCATTTCCCAAATGAGGACAGAGCGTCACTTTAAGTAAACAGATACTTGGCCTTTACAAAGGAAGTATAAACAAGAAACGTGATAACTGTTATTAATGGCTTTGGATCTGGCACCAAAGCCTATGGCATATATGTGCTAAGAATTTTCTTCTATTGTAATTTGAATATTTAGCATAATGCTAAATATCAGATACAAAGATCTAAACTCAAGTTATGAGAACAACAGACCATGTGAATAGCAAGGATGTAAAGACATCAGAAAAATACACCTTGCACTACCATCATTCCTCTTCCTTCTTAAATATGGCATTCCAGATAAGGCCAGGATGTACACCAGGCTGTTTAGGCATTCATAACTCCCTGTCTTTGCTCAAACTATTTCCTCTGTTGTGATATCTTCCTCCTCTCCTTATGTCTAACTCCAATCCACTCTTCAAGGACCACCCCAAGATGAAAACTTCTCTGATCACGCCTTCACACAAGTACACACTGGCCCCTTTTCTTCACTTCTATAAGGTGTACTAGAAATACTTAAACATTCACATTTGTTAGTTTTGTTTTTACACTGAAGTGAGGGTTTCCTTTGTCTTTGTTTTTTCTTTTTTTCTTTCTTTTTTTTTTTTTTTTCGGAAGAGGTAGGCTCATCTATAATTTGGGGCACACAGAAATCACAAAATTAATACCTCTAGTGAAGATTTTTAAAAAACAAATAATATCTGCCAATAGTTCACTAAAGGCTCATTGAAACTACTCATGAAATGGCAGGGATCACAATCAGTATCATTACTCTTCCACTAATGCAAGGTTAATTTTCTATATTAAATAATTATCAATAAAAGGGATAGGATAAAGAACGAGGGCGGTTTTGTTTCTGAGTGTGTATTGTGCATATGTGTGTACGTACTTGCATTTGCATAAACTCAAGGAACTTTAAGCATGGAAGGAAGGTCCCAAAGCTCTCCACACTTAAAGAAACTGTTATTAATTAAAGTAGAGAGCATTGTTTAATTTTGCTTTGTTTTGTTTCGGGTAGATCCCACAGAAAAGGTTCATTATTTCTTCCTTTCCTTCCTTAAATTACTGCTGACTGTCTACTCTCTGTTAGGCTCTGGACTAGACACTCAGAAGCCAATCTGAGTAAGACTCAGCAATGTAACTCTGTAACACAGTTCCCGAGAAGAGAAAGCATAGCGAGATACAGGCCCCACCAGAAAAGAAGAAATAACTTCCACACCTAACAACCAAGATGTCTCTCAATTCCTTCTATAGCAGAGTAACTAGTAATAATAAAATCATAGCTGTATTCATGATTTCAATTCATTAAAATAATACATTGGATTAAGGTCTTTACACTTGATTTTAGCCAAAAGGCTGAGAAGCGATAATACACTGGATTAAGGTCTTTGTAAACTTATAGCATGATTTCTAGCTAGACTATTATGATTTACTTTTTCACACCTAACATTCTTTACTATATCTCTTTTTAAATGTTTTCCTCTTCTATCTTTTCTTACCTCCTATTTTCTCTCAAGTTTGTTAGTTTAAATTCTCAGCTTAAATCTCTCCCATGGTTTCCATCACCTCCAAATATAATCAAAATTCTTTAGCAAGATTGTAAGACACTTCACATACCAATTCAAATAAATAGCAGTTCCTTAAAATGGCATGGCATTCCTCTCTCACTTCTATGTTTTTCCATATATCATTTCTTCTGCCAGAAAAGCCCTTTCATCACTTCTTTAGCAAACTTAGTGGTCTTTCAAGACTCAGTTTAAAGGAATTTTACCCTTTACTTAGACAAATGCCTTTCTTGCTAGGAAGCTGTCACTCAATATTTGTTTCTTTATTAAAAACAATGAATACAGTAGTTCCCCTCTCATCTGCAGTTTTGCTTTCCATGGTTGTGACCAACTGTGGTCTGAAAATCGGTAAGTATAGTACAATAAGATATTTTAAGAGAGAAAGGGGGGAGGGAAGAGTCACATAACTTTTATTACAATATATTCTCATAATTGTTCTATTTTTTATTGTTGTTAACTTCTTACTGTGCCTGATTTATAAATTAAATTTTATCACAGGTATGTATGTACAGTATAGGAAAAACATAGTATTTATAGGGTTTGGTACTATCTGAGGTTTCAGGTATCCGCTGAGGTCTTGAAATGTATCCCCTGTGAATAAAGGGGGGACTATTACAAGTGGTCAAGTTTAAGAAATAGTTGTAATAGAAAACTAACGTATTACTGATTTGAAAAGTATACTTGCAAGTACTTCATAACTTTTTTAAATGAGAAATTTAAAAAATAAAATATTTAAGTTTATTTTCAGTAATTATTTAAATACGAATTTTCACATCTTTCCAAATTAATCAGTCTATGAGTTATATATTTTTAAATTCATTATCTGTCCAATAGATTTCCCAGTCTTATGCCATACAATTAATAATACACCTAACTTCCATTATTTTCAACATTTTTGATCACTTAAGTAACTATTGATCAGTATCTAATATTCTAACAAATGTCTACAAATGGCTATTAGGAAAATTAATTATCTACAGAAATTAATGATAGGGGAGGGGAGGGAGAGACATAAAGGAAATCCTCAAACTGATAAAGTCCCATACCCTCTCCTCAGAAAATACAGTATGTATTTCACTTGTGAGGTGAACTGATTTGAATTTCCCTATATCTTTAACCTTTCTTCACACTCCAGTTGAAATGTTCATTCATATAACAACCACAAACTAGAAACAGAGAAGTAGAAATAAAATGCATATAATTGCCTGGGAACTGAAAGTTGAAAAATTTTAAACAACTCTTTATCTCTACTAATTTAAACAGTTTATTTTGGCAGCAAATTATGTGTGATTTTATTCTATACAATATATAACAAATTAATGCTTCCAAAAAAGAACATTAGCAGGAAATTCATTCAGTAAAATATAAAACCAAAAGGAGAGTTACATGTAACAATTAGATACACTAATTAAAATTAAAACATAGTAAAATTTTACTATCAATCCCATTTTAAGTCTCAGATCATTTCAAACACATACCTTCTTTGTTAATTGCTTCAATCTTGGCAGGGTAATAGCGACAGTCTGTCCAACGAGCCAGAACTTCTTCTCCAGCTTTAAAATCCTATTTCAAACAACATTTAAGATAAGTTCCATGTATAATAAATAAGCATTTTCTTAACAAAAACAGACTTTGGTAAAATTTAACAGAATACTTTTAAAATATGTCATTACATATCTACCCAATTAGCAAGTGAAAAAAGCTTGCCACATACAAAGAAATCTTCTTCATCTTTTAGCCCTTCTTTTCTTAGTGCAGGTCTCTCAAGGGGTCGCAATCTATTACTATCCCAGTAAATCCATTCATCATAACGGTGACTCCAGCGCTCAAAATGGACTAACATTTTGCCCTCCTCATAGTCGATTTTTTCAATTCGTGACGGATACCTCAAAAATAAAAAAGCTTCATATCAATGAAAAATCCTTATATTTGTTTATAAAAAGTGTTAAATAGAAAGATTTAACTAAAATATTGCTTACCAATAAAAGCACGAAAAAAACAGTATGTCCATATGTTTAAACTATCGAACCAACAAAGCTGTCTTTTTTAAATGACTGTTCTCAAGATCTGAGGAAATAAACCCCTTGCTACACTCTGAGTAGAAATATAAATGACAGCACTGTTTTGGGAAGTAACGTGATAACATGTACTAAGAGTCTTAAACATATTCCTACTTTCTGACCCAATAATTCCAATTCTGGAACTACACACATAAAGCATTATTTATAAAAACAAAAAAAATAGAAACCATGTAAAAATATAGATGGAAAAACTGAAGACTGCCTAGCATTGTATGAACATATTCACTGAATGGAATATTATGTAGTCTTTAAATATGGTATTTACAAAGAATTTATAATATGGAAAATACAAAAACATAAGTACTATATTTAGTAGAAATATTTTGTCTAGAGAAAAATACAAATATACCAACATACATTTGTCTCTATATGGCTTAAGTTTACTTTGTTTTTTTTTTTCCCTTTATTTTCCAGGATTTTGTAATAAGCATCAATGATGGTAAGAGAAAGCTCAGTAAAACATTAAATTTAAAAATGTAAAATATTTCTTTGTTCTGTATTCCTGTGTGATGATTTTTCTAGGATTAATTCCAAAATAGAAATTAGTTAACTTGAAACTTTTTACAAGGAATACTGCCTCATCATTTCTAATGTATTTATTAAAATGTTCACGTATAACACAAATTTTTTAATAAGTACGATTAAACAACCTTCAGAACTCAGTAGCAGCACATGGTAAATGATTTAGCCATAATAGTTTATCTTACATTCTTGCTAGTTTTTGATAAATTTGAAGTCTTTGTTTTCCGTGTGGAAAACCAGCTTTAAATATAAAGCACAGGTGACATTACAAAACTTTGAAATTTAGGTTACTACCTGCTTTATAAATCAATCATGCTATTCAAGATTTTTAATACATTGCAAGGGCCCTGACTCATTCTCTAGTATCCTTCTTCCTTGACAGTCGATCCCACTTTGGGTTAATGATACTGAGCTACTTGGACTTTCAGCAAATACACCTTGCTCTGTCAAGCATTTGTGCTTTTGTACATTCTATTCTTTCTGCCTTGCCCTAAACTGTCCTTTCCTTCCCTTGTACACGCATGGTTGAAGACCTGGTAACAAGAAACTGCTTGTGTGAAAACTTCCCTAACTCCCCTGCTCCTGTTGTTCTCATAGCACTCACCATGTTATAAATGTGTCTGCACAGGTTCCCAAACTGGGTGCTGAAGAGTATTTACATCCCTTGAGACATTGATATGTGTGGCACAAAAACAGGGTCCTATGGTCAAATAAGCTAGGGTAAACTGGATTACAGAAAACTGCAATGCTTTCTTTACTGAAAGACTTCTTGGTTGTGTCAAAGAAGCATTCACTATTACCAAACTCAAGGAAATATGTAACTCCTTTTACTATGAAACATTTATTAACATTTCTCAAGACAATAGAGAGGTAAGGAACATGAGGTTAGAAATGCTACTCTGGCCTGTAAGCTTTTGGGGATAAATGACTCACGTTCATCTTTGTAGTCACCAGTATCTGGCATAGTGATAGGACACACAATGGTCACTCGGGGAATGTTCTAAAGGAGTAAGAAGTGATGTCAAAGAAAAGCCATCTGCACATTTCTTCAGAACTAAGAGGGCTGGTGACCCAATTACAACCTTAAATTAGAGCTCAGTCTTAGTCTTTTTGGGGAGTGGGTGAGAGAACACTGTGCTAAAGAAAAGTACAAAAACAAGAAAACCTAGGAAATTAACATACTTCCTGATGTGGAAATGTCTATTCTACCCACTTAGAATCAATGTTATAATGTTTGTCTTTTGCAGTTTTCCTCTAGTTCTGTTTTTGCTGCTCTGGTTTTTAAAACATAAAAATTGTCAATAGCATTAAGGAAAATCAGAACAAGGTTGTCCTTTATTGCTCAACATTCACTAGTCGCTAAAGTACTATAAAGAGATTTTCTATCAATTTTAAAAATTGACAAATTTCTTTTAAAACATAAAAACCTTTAACTTCACATGCTTAATTTATCATCAGATCTTTTAAATTCTGAATAAAAATTAAGGTCTTTATTCTTGAGATTTCTTCAATTCTAAATATATATATAACTCTATATAGTTGAAACATTTCTCAAAGTGAGAATAGTCCACAGTAACAGAGTTAAAAACACACTTTTATTTTCATGACATGATTCAATTCAGTAAAGAATCAGAATCTAAGTGAGTCCAAACAATTTAAATCTGGATTTATTTTTAAGTAACTTACAGTTTTCTTAAAGTATTTTAAATTCTGTTGGCTGAGAAGATGCCTGATGCAACAACCAGACTAAAAATTATATTTTGGGGATCCTCTTTAGGATAAGTTACATTACAGAATACTCTCTACATAAATATCTAGAGACTGATAAGTACACTTGGGATGAAGCCCAAGAATTAAATAAATAACACAAATACTCAAGTTTAATATCTATTTTAATTTTTATAATGTTTACTAATCAAATTTTGAATCTTACATAAAGTTACCAGAAATATTACCATTATCAAGAATGTCCAAACTTCTGTTCATTCATTCAACATATATTTGAACACCTATTAAGACTAATGCACTTGCTAGGCACAGTTAGTAGATAAAAAAGAAACACAATTTCTAGCATCAATGAGCTTAGAGTCAGATAAGGAGAAAGAAGAGTCAGAACATTTACTGTCACAAGTATGCCAGGCTCTATGTTTTTTACTGAGTGTCAACTGCTCTTTTTATACATTATCTCATTTGATCTTGGTAACCATCCAAGGTATAGATATAACACAGTTTCCATTTAACAGATGAAGACCTGTCCAAGAATACACATGGTACAGCCAGTATTCAAAGCCAAGACTGAGTGGCACAAAAGCCTATGCTCTCCATGCCAATAGGAGAAATGGGATAAGGCCTCTATCTAAGTGAATATATCATATACAATAAAGGTGGTAGTGTATACAAAAATTTTACATAAGATGCTTTAATAGTTCAGACAAAATTGAGAGTTAACTGAAGGTTCTTGGGAGATATTATGTTGGACTTGGTAGAGGACTTCTATGATTTAGACTTAATGAACATGGTACAAATGGAGATAAAGTGTATACAGAGAGCAAAATTCATTTGTTTAGCTGTTCGCTGACTTAAAACTACCATGTGACTCTCGGTTAGGAAGCAACCAATGAGGATTCAGACATAAGTAGGATGTAGTATCTGTCCTCAGTTCAGAGACTGGGAGGGACATTTAAAGGAAACAGTAATATTTCCTTTGACTAGACTATATGGTAAGCAGTAAGGTAGATAAAGAAAAATACTGAGACATCAGATTGGACTTTTCAGCTCTGTTCAAACTTGAAGGGCTTTGAAATGGCAAACTAATGAAACAACCCTTTTTTCTGCAGTCAACAGGAAGTTACTTAGAGTTTGTATTTAATTTTGTTATTAGTTATACCTTAGGTGAAAAAAATCATAACATCAAGATCTTTGTAATATATGTAAAATGCACCAAAAATTGACAATTTAACATAAAGTTCTATACAGGGAAATGATTTCTCTATTCTAGCAGATGGCCCATAGTAATAATGTTTTGATACATACAGTGAAGGAAAAATATTGTTGAACAAATGTATTCACAAATGTTTCTCTATCTTGAACTAAAACAATATCATTTTGAAGCACTATTTATGTCTTACTACAATTGTGAATTGAACATTTTTCTTACTGAATATGGAACATGCAGTATTAATGTTTTTATCTGCCATTTTTTAAAAGGTTGAATCACAGAAAGCTATGAAAGTAAAGAATAGTGATTATGCCCAGCCACAGACATTTATGAGTGATTTGGGAAAAGATTTAAGAAGTGGAAGACTTGGGGTTTCAGAGTTGAAAGTGTGAGAAATAAGACACCAATAACAATGATCAGGGATAAGAAAAAAAGGAAACAATTATAGTTGGCACTCTCAAGGGTTTAACAGAGAGAGATGGAGAAAAGGTAACCTCACTAAAAGTATGATTTCTCAATGCCAAAATTCTACATAGAGCTTTCTTATCCCTTATTATGTTACTGAAAAATACCACAAAAGTCCACTGTCTACCTTCCCTGCTATAATCCCACTTCAAAATGCATGCATTGAGTAGACGTTATTTACTTGTGCAGAAAATAAGGGATTGCCTCTACTGCTCTGGGTCTACCTTGCTCTTGTATGTCTTATATTTGAATCCTAGAGAACAGAGTTTATCCTTATAAAACTTAACAAGAAAAATAATTCCCTCTAAAATGAGTTCTTTCTAGCTTTTTTGGTTAATGGAAATGAAAAAGCATTCCAAAATACTGAGAAGAGTCTAAAACAATATTTGCTAAATTATTGTATATGCAATTCTATTAATGTCTCAATTGATTTCTTAGGACCCTTTTTCAATCAATGTGGGCCCTTTTTTGAATCAAAGTCCTCTAATTGTCAATAAAAATTGTGGCCATAACTACAGAGTAGAACAAGGTCATCATCACAAATAAAAATTATTTTCACCTTTTCTGAACTCTTACAACTTTTTATTGCCTTATCTGATATGTTGTCATTTTAACACAACAACTAGCCTCCCATTTGTACAAGACTATTCAGAGAGCAGCAATATCTATAGATTCCAGACTAAATCCATAATCCAATAAGAACAGGCACTGACCAAAGAGCTATACTCTTAATATATTGTATTGGTTCCCTTATATGAACTCTTGAGTGTTGTCAAAACATAAAGAGAATATGAGAAACCCAAAATGAGAATTGCCATTACTGGTTAATTCCTATACTGGTTCACATTGTTAACTGTTTTACATGGGCAGGTCTTGACTCACCCATTCTATCAGGAGACTGTGAATTCCCTGCAGCTATAAGCAAAATGCTATGTATCTGGTGTAGATGTTTATGTATTCTTTGGAGGTGAGGATTTCCAAATTTAATCAGATTTCCAAAGGGGTCCATGTTCATAAAAAGAAAAACTTCTGGGAAGGCAAGATCACCTATTAACTATCGGTGCTCCATTATCATTGCATGAAAGAGGGAAGAAATGGCTTTTCATTTCAGTTATGCCAGAAATACAATCTGATGGACTGATAAAAAAAAATTCCTTTGTATTCAACGTAAAACAGTAAAACAATTAAACATTATTTGAATTTAAGGAGTTCATTCTGATTTGTCATCTAGTTTGATATATCTAGATTTTCATCCATATTGATGAAGAGAGTCAACAATGAGAAAATGACAAGGGAAATTCCTGATATACTTGTGGCCTAGAATGCCCCACACTTAATTCAAAGGACAGAGTTGACAACTTCCTCATCAATAGGTTACAATGGACTCAGCAAGGCCAGAGTATGCTACCAAATGTCCTAAAGACCATCACAATTCACGAAAAGATTTGAGTAGAGATTTAACTAATAATTTGAGTAAGTGCCATGTCAATCAAAAAGGCAATGATATTTTTAAAAACCACCCCAAGAGTCATTCGAATTACATATTTTAAATAATAGTCATTTTCTTGTTTATATTGATGAGCCAAAATTTCTAATTTATGTAAATTTAGAAATTGACAGTTCCTCATTCATTTCATTTAATCAACAAAAATGAGAATCCAATAAGTTAACACAATTATAATATAATGTAATGGCTAATAAAGACATTACACTAGCACACAGAAAGTATGTAAACAAGAGTGTTCTCTTGGACAAGGTAGTTCTTTACGTTTTAAAGAATGGTATGTCTGAAATACACTTGAAATAAGACTTAATCTAAATGTTAGCAGAATCCTAGGGAGTTAAGATTAACAATTCAAAATAGTTTTGTAGATAATAACTTTATAACATGGTATTCATAAAAAAAAATCACTAAAACGTTAGAAGAGCTAGAAACAGAAAGGTAAGAACTGCCTTACGTCCAATTGTCAGGGAGAGGATTATCTGCCAAATAATAAAAATTAATGTAGGATGTAATCCAAAGCAAACACAATATTCTTATAACCTAGTAACCCTTTAAAATTTTTAGCTTCCTGGTAGTACTTTAAATTTACATTATGCTTCATAATTTTCAAAAGTGTTTTCTCATCCATTGATTATAACTGCAATAACAATGTCACCTATTATTGTTATAGTATCTTAAAATTCAGTGCTTTCGGATACTGCATGTTAATTTGTGTCACACTTTAAACAAAACCCTTTGGATTAATTCAAACTTGATATTCCAAATAAAATGTAAATACAAAACAATCTAGAATTTCAAGAATATTCAGAGGAGAGCTTATAAGTCAATAACACATTTTCTCCAACACTGAATTCTAAGGGTCTTGTCACATTACTTCTCAGGTACTCTTTTCAGACCCATACATCCCCATGATACATCCTATTTCCTACTTCTTACAACCTTTGCAGCAAAGAGAGGGTAAGAAGAGACTTAGGTATGTCTTTTCTTTTAGAACCTTGTGGCAGCCATCTTTCAAACTCATGTTTCATTTCAGGATCACTGCATTTAAACTCCTGTTCATCTGCTCTCCTAGCACATGGATCTCATACCATGCCTATATTCATTCATACTGTCCAAATTCTAACCAAATCAAAATCCCTGTGCCACAGCCTCTGTACTTATTACTGTCTCCTACCACAAGAATTCTTAGACCATCAGGAATTTCTTTCCTATTCTTCTAAAACATGCTCTTCCTGTCACCAGTACGTGACTCAAAGTTCATGTAGTTTGTATAATTTTTCGGTCTACCACAACTAAACTTTTTGTTAATTAATTATGCCAGTAAAACTCAAAATTCTTGCAGATTGCAATCACCAGTTCTGTTTCTTAATATTTAGGACTTTAAAAAAATTTACTACTACAGATAGTCATTTATACTGTTTATACATCTATTGATTAAAGTTTTAAGAATTTAATATGGTAGTAAAACTCAGTTGAAACCAAGCAGGTGTGAGGGGGAGAGGATGGGTAAATTCACATGTAACGGGTACAAGGCATGCTATCATGGTGATGGGCACACTTAAAACTTTGACTCAAATGGCACAAAAGCAATTCATGTGACCAAAACGTTTGTACCTCCATAATACTCTGAAATAAAGACACAAAAAATAAAAAGTTTTGAGAATGTACATTGATTCTTCTTCCATCTTACTCTACTTTCTTAAAATAACTAATATTCACATTGTATTATCATTACTACAGCTAATGTTTAAGTATCTACTACATGGCAGAAACTGCTCAACTCTTGACATGCATTATCTTGCTTCAGTCATCAAAGAACCGTTTGAGTGAGGTAATATTACTACTCTCAGTTTTTAAAGGGAGGACACAAAGGCATCCTACACAAAGGTTCAGTAACTAGCTCAAGTTAAAAGAGGTAGTAAGTAGTGAATCCTTGAACTCAGGTATTCCTGTCCATAGAGACTGTGCATTCAATCATTACAGATTCTGTATCCTGCAATTGATGATTTTCAACTTTTTCTTGTCACACTTAACAGAAGTGTTTCAATACAGGAGGCTCTTACCAAGAGGTACTGAAAACAGATAAAAACAATATGAAGACTGAACTATTTTCTCTGTTTATTTTTCTTGAAAATTTAATTTTAGTCTTCTGCTTTTTACACTCACAAAAAAATGACTAAAGTTGTTGTTAGCCCAAAGAGCATGGAAAATATTATACAAAATAAATACCTCATGCATAAAATGACTAAACAAAGAAAAAACGCTCTTCTATTTTATTATTAAAATTTCTCAAAAGGATAAGTATGAAACATCACATTGTTAAAATGAAACACAGAAAACAAAGTAGCTTAACTTTTATCATGTTTGAAAATTTTCATAATACAAATTTAAAAATCAGGATATCTAGAATATGATATGTTACAGAACTAAGGAAAACATTATGTGACTTTAAAAGTGAAATTAAATTTGCTCATCTAGGCTGACAAATATCATCCTATGCTTAATTTTCAATTCATAAGTTACAATTAATTTGCAATACTTTTCTGTAGAGGTAACCAGGTATGTCAAGATTATTTCCTAAACTATTGTATTCATTCTTTATAAACCCACCAAAATTCAATAAACTTTGCTGAGTACCTTTTATGAGTAAGTTACTATGTAAGGCTTATATATAAATCATTTCATATAAGTAGCTTACCTAATCATGATATACTAAAAGCATATTCATTTTTAAATGAAGAGGGGTTATTTTTTTTTTTTTGGTAATGAGAAAACAGACTTTTAAGACACTCTGAATATTAAATAAGTATCTGTATTCTTCCTTCAACTTTACTGCAACAATTCTCTAAAAGTATAATTACTGAAATAACATAATACTTGCATATCAATTTCTAACTTAACAAGGATCTTCCTATATGCTGACAATGATATGTGATAAGTGGTGGTAAAGGTTGGTCCACAGTTCTTCAAAATATAGTTATGGTAAAAATACTAAAAAATTGGAACCCTCTATGAAAAATAGCAGAACTAAGCTGTCTTTTCAATATTCTGTTAATTTCTTTTAAAAATTATACTACTGATATTCAAAACTTAAAACTAAAACTAGTATTTTCTCCTTCAGCTTAAAAAAATCACTTAAAAACAAATTAAAAACACTTTAGCATCTGCAGATGCCAGTTCTGTCTACTCAGCAAAACTAGAATTGCAAAACATTCTTTTTACTAGAGTAACCACTATAACAGATAAACTGTTTCCCAGCTAGTGGCTTTAATCAACCCCCAACCAAAAAAAATAAAAACTTATTATCTAATGCGATGTGGCAAGTGTGAAATCTCACAATAAATAATAATAACATTGAGCAGGAATAAGGCAATGAATAGGGAGTTGGATGTGTGTGATATGTGATGACTGGACTTCAATCAAATGTCAGATAAGCAAATAAAACTGTCTTCTTTTGGTCCAACCCTTGCTGTTACATGAACACACACACATGCACACAAAGCACAGCACAATAAGCCTGAGATTTCTGGACTTTACACAATTATAAACTTAGGAAATCATCAGCTTGAAGGTTTGATTCTAAGGTAAGCTCAGGAGAAAGGCTCTATAGGATAGATAGGCCTGAAATTTACCTGCCTTCTCCAAGCTCTCTAACTCCAAGGAACGAGAGTGACATAGGCTTGCTGGACTTTCAGGGTCCTTCTAAATGCCAGACATACACAGACCACCACTGGAGTAAATCAGGAATTAAGATGGCTTATGAACATTGAGCCTATTTAGTTAACTGAGGCTCAAAGCTTTAGCGAATCTATGTGAGACAATGAGTGGTAGCGGAGAGATCACTATACTCAGACCTGAGAGGCTGCATGTCCAATATGACTACGACCCAAATACTTCAAACCTCCATATTTTTGTTCCAAGTTATAGCCATCTTTCTCCACTTTTCTCAACTCATTTTCTCTTCTAGTGACTGGCAGTTTTGAACAAACTACATATGACTTCTCCTTGTCTATTTTACTTCTTCCTCAGGTTCGTTATTTACACATCTGAAAGTATGATTTTTAAAAAATCTGGCATCCGTGAATAAGTCAAGTCAAATAGAAGAAATTTTGAGTTTGGAATTCAATAGCATCTGAAAGATCATTTAAAATGCAACAACTTCACTGTAAGGACATTAAAACAGAGAAATACCACCCCAAAGTCACATAGTTCATGGTAGAAGTGCACTTATAACCTGTGTTTTCTGACTTCCAGTTAAATTTCTTTTTTCCAATACTCCTTTTTTCTTGCTTTCAAGAAAACTAAGATAAGCATAAAAAGCTTATAAATCAGAAAAAGTATAAAAAAAGTTAATCAACATAATAAAAAGAAAAACACTAGTGCAAGAACAAGTACGTGAAACCAGGTGTGTTTTAAAATAATTAAAAATATTCCATCCCTATTTCTAATCTTGCTTTTGATACCTTTATTTTGGGGGGGGACTTTCTTATCTTTAGCACTGTTAAAAAGGAATTCATGGGGCTTTCTTTTGCAAAACTTTTAAAAATTAAAGAACCAAAATATTTGTGCACTAGTGTAGACTTTCTTGATGATAAATTGAATGGCTCACTTAGACCTTGAGATCCAACATTTGTGACTATCTGAATGTAAATTATCTCAAAATTTAAAAAAAAATCTCACAGAGTTCAATATGAATTCTCTGCAAAAAGGGTTCTTAACCTGGAGTTCATGGATAAATTTTCTATGAACTTACGATCATAATACATAATTCAGTTTTTTTGTGGTGTATATGGTAATTGTACATTTTCTCTGGGTCTATGGCTGAAATTGGTTTTCAGAGGTAGTGACTCAAAATTATAATCATTGCTTCTCATGTATATACAAATTTAGAAAAACTTAATATACAAAACAAAAATTGTATGCATATTAGCAAAAAAATCTCTATTTTAAAGTATTAAAGTATTAAGTATTCACCTAATGTTCCTACAACATTAAATTTGATTTACATATTACTTTTCAGGAGCATTCTCCTATACTAAGTATAGATCACACAAATTATCCATACTATTATTTTCTTTTGAATAGTTAAATCTAATTAGAAAAAAAGCAACTTTTTATTCAGAAAATATGTACTTTTATTTAAATTAGAAAGTATTTGTACTTGCTACAATCTAAATTTCCTCAATTTTCCCACCCTATTAAAATTCTGTTCATGAACATCTTAAAAACTCACATTTGCAAATGTTCCATACAGTTCAAAAAACTCCAAATGTGTGGAAACAGCATTTGCCAATTCAAATTTATACTGTTCTATTAAACTCTGATACTTGGAGACATCTCCAGATTTTTTAATCTTTCATTTTCCTTTTCTTTAGATCTAGAAGAGAATTAAATAGAAATATTCCAAAAGAAGTCAGAGGAGCATAACTCATCTGAATGTTTTAAATTGACTCTATATTTCAAATTTTCTTTAAGACTAACAGCAGAACACACCATGTGTCCTGCTGTGTTTTTATAACTAATCACTTACTATAGAATAACTATTTTAATCTCAATCAAAAAACAGAAGTTAAATCAATAGTCAAAACCGGTTTGATGTTATCACTTTTCTTACTAGACAATATTCAGAATGATTAGAAACTTTAGTATTTGCAAGGGTGTTCTATAAACTATAAAACTCTGTAGAAATATGAGGATTTTATTATCACCTCAAAAAGATAGCTTTTTGCAATGATATGTTTTTCCTTCCATGATTCTAGGCCACTCTCATGCCAACACTAAAGCTACATTTAAAAACTTACACAACTTAAGCCTTCAGATCCCCACAGATTTATTTTTCAACTTTCCCTCTCCCCTTGCCTCAATGCTTATAATTATGTATTAATTTGTAGGATTTAAAGTTTAAATAATTTTATTTGATCCTTAAAATCAACTTATAAATAAAAGCCAGTAACACTGCTTCCATTTTAATGATAAGCATACTAACTTAAAGGACTTACCCATATTTACAGGATTAGTAAGTAACAGCCTGAATTTAAATCCATCCACTTACAGTGCCCCACTATAACTTCAACTTTGAACTTTCTCTTTCCCCAAATATATTCCTGTATCAACACATCTATATCCATTTTTATTCTTATGATGTTACTGCTTTAAGGAGATTACAAAACCCAATGTCAAGATTTGAATGTACAGAGGTTGTAGTGGAAAATACCATAAGGATAAGATAAAAATAGTTGATTGTGATATCTGCCATTAGCATGTTAAAGTCTTTATGCAGATGACTGAGGGAAAAAGAAGTTAAAGAAAACGTTTTAAATAAAATTACAAAATTTTCAAAAATTAAAACAGCCCCCTACTACTAAGAATTAGGTTGAGTCAGTATAAGAGAGATCCAAATATCAAAAGCAAATACTGGAACCGAATATGACTGGCCTCTTGATGGCTTCTCAGGGCCTGTGTTGATTAGTATTGGTAAATAATCAACCATCAATGAGTTTTCTTATGTAGCTGTAAAGTTACTTTGAAAATAAAAAGTAATAAATCACTATTTAAAACTAATTAAAAATATACAGTGTATTTTCCAGAATAACTTCTGAGCTTTAAGATATGTGATATGGTTTGTTAAAGCAGTAATGTACTTTTCCTAAGAAAAATAAATTGAGTCTTCCTATTAAATCAAATCTACTCCAAACCTAAAAGCGGGAGCTTAACTTCAGTTTATTTTTGCTCACTAAATTTTGAGTTTATCCTTTTATTTCTAGACACATATGAAAGATTATTTTCTGTTTCTATTAATGAAGTATATTTTATATCTAGGACAAACAAATAGGCTTTTTGGTGATCCACTAACACCATTTTCCTTTTGCCCTTCTCTTTAAAAGGTAATGTATTGACATGTGATAAGTTAGTTCCTCAATAATAAATATACTTCTTATTGTAAATGTCTAGAGTACAGAGATAGTAAGCAAGATTTACATTCCTGCTCCTCCCTCCCTGTCCAATGCTTATAATAGTTCAAACCACATTTATATCAAATGTGACTCAGTACTTTTCAAACAGAATCGAATAAATTTGTAAGACTAAGCATTCAATACAAATACAAAAAACAGAATATGAACAAAAGGAGAGAAGAAGAAGGGAGGGAGGAAAGAGGGAGAAAAATATTTCAATATATTTTCAATGATTAGCTACAGTATTTTGCTCCTTCACAAGAATGTCGAAGTTTCTCAACAAATCAAATAATCCTGTACTTTCACCTAATGCTAAAGCAAAAATTATAGAAATTCTGTAAAATATAGAATGGTCATTTACAAATGGAATAATATGAAGAATAAAGTTTATTATCCCATTTAGAAATAAAATCTTTTAAGAACATTAATCTCAGAGAACTTTTGTGTCCCATATAAAAATTCAACACATCTTAGTAATTACCTAGTTGTCATATGGTAAATCACTCAAAAATAAATTTAATGGTCACCCAAGCCTAACTATTATAGTTCTTGAGACTACTGACTTTAATAAACAAAGTCACAATAAGAAAATTATTTATTTGAATTACCTAGAATATGTATGTATAATATTCTTAACTTTTTAAAATGAAGGAGCCACCTGAAGCAGAATGCTAAATCTTTACATAAATGAGCTCATAAAAATCAAACTGATGACAAGCATCAGTGATGATCATATGTGATTATTCTGGCTAATATTTATTTAAAGAGACCATTATACATTAAAGAGACCATTATTACTGAGATCATTAAAATTAAATCTAAACTTCATCAATGAGTACATTTGCATGATATTACCCTAATAATCACTTAGGAATTTTGCGGTGAGAAGCTACAACTTACATTTGTTCTCTGAAATTCCAAATACTCTAAAAGCACAGAATACTCTAAAAGCACATTCAGGCATTGTTTTAAAAGTAGTTCTTTTTTGTAATCTTTTTCTTCTAGCTACTGTATCATAAATTTAACAGCTGTTAAATCAGAAAACATTCACCACCAAGAATAAACTTCTCACTAAAACCAAAGTTATGTTAATATTCCTGAAAACTACTGAGAGAACTAATGTGCTTCTCCAAAACTGGAATCTAGTTCAATTGCAACACTGTCAGTTGGGAAGCCTGAGATAATATATTAATACAAAATAACTAATTATTCACAAAGCCAGTAACTTAAAAAAATAAATAAATAACTTAATACTAACATCAAAGAAGTAACAAGTACTCTTACTCTTGTATTCTCATACTCTTGTATCACACACAGATTCAACAGTGTGCCTGCAGAGTAAAAAGCTCTTCTTGGTCAAATCAGAACCAAGATAGCCAATTACTAGCCTAACTAGCCTAAATTACCATCTTTCGTTGTGTGGACTAATGCAGTAGTTCTTGATCTGGAGCATTTTTTAGTCAACAGTATAGTCAGCATTTGACAATGTCTGGAGACATTTTTTATCACAACTACCAGGAGGGATGTTACTGCCAAGCCCCTCCTGAAAACTACCCTGTCAACTGTCCAACTTACAAGAGCAATAATTAAGCCCCCTAAAAAGAACCACCCACAGAAATGCAGCTTGGGGTGAGGGGCCAAGTACACGTTTCCCCACCTCACACTGGAGTCTCAGTTGTCACAAAGCAGCGCTCAAGACAAAAAGTCACCAAGCAGGAGGTCAAGGAAGTGTGTGCTAAGCTTCAACACCAGAGGACAAGAGACAGAAACCCCAGGCTAGTTTCAAGTCAAATATCATGACTAAACAAGATTTCTCTGCTTGCCACTGCCAACTCTGGAAACTGACTTAATGCAGATCAATCAAAAGCAACTCTACAAAATTCCCACTGTGGTTTTAAGTGAGAGAAAATGTCAAAAAGTCTGATAGATAAAGTCCAGGAGTTGCTAAACACCTTGACCCCTCATCAAAGCAAATGGGCTTCAGGAAGACAGAGGCAGTGCCACTCACAAAAGGGGAACCTCTCTAATGCCCCTCTCAGGTTAGGAGCTTGAGAACCATAACAAAAAGACATCTGCCAAGAGAGCAGAACTAGGAGTCAACTAACCCAAGTGAGGAACACACTCTCTGGGAGGAGAGGGGATCCTCCTTACTCCTACCATGGCCCTGTGTGTTGCTTCCCCTTCTCTCCTTTCCAGACGGTGGTTTTATACCAATTAATCAACTTTTCCTACACCACTATATAAAGGAGATGTTGGGGGTGAGGGGCTAAATTTACCACTTACCACAGATGGCCAGAATAGGGGAAGAAATGGAAGGTCTGAGAGGACTGTTCATTTAGCACTGCAGATAGTAACAACCTGTCTTTAGGTTACTGCCCTCTGAGGAAAGAGGAGGTTAAGAGTGATTTTGGTTTTAGGTGAGACAGTAAATAGTGGAGATACTTCCAAAAGTGTATACTACGAAAAAATAGTATGTTAACCATTAATACATTCTGTAGTTTGAAAGATCACCTCTGACACAGGCCAGGAAAACAGGTTTATATGAAAATTTATCCAAAATTTGGGAAACTGGTTATCTGAATTAATCCCCTCTCTACCTTTACCAATATAAATCATGTTAAGTATATAAGAATATTAATACTTTCTATATACCTTATATTCTAGACAATTACTTTCAGTTCTAAAACACCTAAAATAATTATACTAAATAACTCTGGCTAAAAATAGTTATTAATACTTAATGTTAAACCTGAAAAGCCTGAAGAGTAGGAAAAGTAAAAAACATGTATATGTGCATTAAAAATGTGAATACACTCATGTTTCTGCTGCCATCAGTAGAATTAATGGCAATTAATCAACATATGTAAGACTATGGATATTTTGCTTTAGGTCAGTTCTGTATTTTCCATACCATTTTTGTAAGTAGTCCAGTGCCTCCAAACGAGCACCAATCTCAAAAGTGATTCCAGGGCGATTTGGGGGCTTTTTACTCATCTTGAGATCCTATTCTTCAGTATTCTCTTTTCACTACCTCAAGAGAAAAAAAAAAAAAAAAAAAGGTTAGATTCCAATGCATAAAATGCATAGGAAAGGTAGTATAGGGGAACAGGCAAAATTAAACAGAATTTCTAAAACAACACATGAGAAGTTAAAATACTTGCCAAATTTGTAAGAAATTTGAATAATGATTACCATAATCTTTAGGTAAAGTACTGCGCAACTTGCATGCAATCTTGATAATGAATTAAGAAAAAGGTCATAGAAAAGATAACTATTTAAAAGGAATGAATAAATGGGGCATTAAAACTTGAAAATGCCCAAGAAAATGCTCCACAAGGACAGCTGAAATTGTTCCGTTTTTGAAAAATTAAGACAGCTGAGTGTTCTAGAATATGATTACTGAAATTATTGAGAAATTAATCAAGTTTTTAATTTAGTTTCAACAAATATTTATTCAGTGCCCCATAATACAAAACACTAGATAAAACACAAGAACACACAAAGATGGAGGAAACAGTAGACACACCCCTCCAACAGTGAAGATTATATTAATTTCCCTTGGGATCAGGATTTTCATTACCTATGATCCCCTACTTGAGGATCAAATAATTCAATAATTTTAACATATAGTGTTGCAAAGGAAATTTCCTTCTTATACTTTATGTTCAACAAGCAATAATGATAAGAATTTCCTTAACTTTGGGAATTTATTTCTACTATATTTCAAAATGGACATGGCCCGCATTGATAATAAAACTGGTTGTAATGTTAAAATAAACAAAAAACTGCAATGGAGTCTAGATAATTCACATGCAAACTATTCCCTATCTTTTCTGGCCACACCAGCCACCTGGCACACTTGAGGTGGTCTCTTTTTCACTGAGTATTTGAAGAATATGAATACATTTTGAGATAGCCTAATCAAACTATAATAATCAGGAATGTAAATTTGTTGTTATTGGGAGAGAGATCCCTAATACATTTTTTGATATTTAAGATTACTAGACTACCTCCAGTTTAAAAAGATAAAAAAAAAACCCACACAACTGTATCACTTTTTAAAAATAATGGTTTGGTCACAATTCGAAATAGACAAAACAACCGCAAAGATAAAATTTCAACTGCCCTTCCTCTCTCTTTGAAAGAATCTATTGATAGGTCAGGGGAAAAAACAGCATCAACACTCGCCATGAAAATATGTGAAATCAAACATAAATACTGATGGGGAGGAGGACACTCTCCTGGCATGGCATTGGCAAAAATTAGTGTATTAAAAGTCAACAAGAAGTTTGGCCAGGATGTATTGGTGCAAAAGGAAGAGACGTATGAGTATTTTCAATAAAGGTCTTGTCAGTGTGCAACATGTAAAGCAGTTACTTAAATGTTTGTGTAGAAACCTAATCAATCTTTTGTGCTGTCCTTCACAAGAACTCAGTAAGGCGTAGTTCATCAGTTACAGTAACATCTTCTATGATCAAATTAGAGCCCATAATAAGTGAAAGAGTGAAGGAGTATAATTCCCCCACTGACGCTTAGAGAAGAGGTACCAGAAAAGGCAAGATTTCCTTTTTCTGGTGGCAAGAGGAAAGAATGACGAGGAATTTGAAGGAACTTTTTACAAAGTAAGATAGTCTACTGGGGGGGAAACTGCAAAGAAGGGGGCAGAAAGAATGGAGAGGACTAAAAACAGAAAGGACAGCAAGAAAGAATGGTAATAAATAGAAGGATGGTGGAAGTTTGGGGAGATGACAAGTGGGAGAGAAGAGAAAATTAGCAAGAAGACAGACACAGAGAAAGTGAAGCAATGGTCAGTGAACGACCGCGAGGCCAAAAAAGGTAGGGAGGTGAGGCGGGACAGGGAGGGGGATGGCAAGAGACAGGCAGGAAAGGCTGAGAAAAGGCTGGCAGGGAGCCGGAGAAGCCTCCAGGTTTGACAGCCGTCCGGCCCTCGGCAGGGGGGAAGGAAGGGAGGGGTAGAGGGAGCGGCGGCGCCCAGACAATAGGGCCGGCGAGCTATGGAGAGGGAGGCGGGAGGGGAGTGGGCCGGGGACAGACACCAGAGCGGGGGCGTCGCGGGCGGCCAGGCGGGGGCCAGGCAGTCTCCAGGCCCCGCCGCCGCCTCTTACCGACTCGGCCTCCTCTCCGCACAGCAGCCGGGCAGTCCGGGGCCGAGCCGGGGCACGAGCAGGGCAGCCAGCCCGGGCCTCTGCCTCCGCCTCCGCCCAGGCAGCGGCTGAGGAGGGAGCAGGAGCGAAGTGAGCTGGGGCCGCAGCACCGAGTCAGCCCGAGGTTGCGCGGGAGCGAGCTGGGTCTGAGCCCTCAAGCCCGCTCAGGGTCCGCTGCCATCGCCGCTGCCGCCGCCTCCGCCGCCGGCCAGCCCTGACGCGACGCCGGGCCCGGCGACGTCAGCCGCCCGCGACGTGCCGGAAGCGGGCCTGGCTGTCTCACGTGACTCGCGAGGGTTGGGCCGGGACCGCGCAGCCGATTGGAGAGCCGCCCTGAGAGGCGGGGCTTTGCGACAGTTGGCCGACGGCTAGCGTGAGGGGTCCTGGTTAGCAAAGGAATGAACCCGAGCTCTGGGTGCCCATTGGCAGCTGTGTGAGATCTTTGACCTTTCAAAGATGACGACGAAGGCCATTGATTATTATTGTTTATTTGGTGGGAAGTAGGTTCCCTAAACCGCTCTCCGCAGCACCCTAGGCAAACTTTTGTAATTGCACTACACGCTTTCTTAGATATCCTCCCCTTATTTCACATTAAGAATAGAGCAAATGGTTACTGTTAGAAGTCAATAAAGGGCCCATGAATGGATACTTTGTGGCAGACACTATGCTATAAATATATCACATGACAATCACAATTGTACAATTGTATTGCTCTCCAGTCTTGGAGCTCCTTATGATACATAAGACAACTACTAAGATATTGTGTGTGTGCGTGTGTGTGCGCGCCTGTATGTGTGCACTCATGCACACCTGAAAAACCTATGGCTACATCGATGTCACTTTCCCGAGACTACACAGCTAGAGATAGCAGAACTACTTTTATTGACTACCTAACATGTCCCAAATTATGTACTAAGTGCAGGGGACAATGTCCCTGCTGTGGGGAGAAACCAACAAGTGAATACATTCAAAGTAATATTGAAATGAAACAACATCTTTTTTCTCTCTCTTTCCACTGTACCACTCTGGGTCTCAAGTTTTCTAAGTGCAACATTGCATACAAATGACACTTATATTTATCTTGCTTCACAGGGTGGAGTTAAAATAGCAAAGTAACTCTCTTTAAGCTTTAATTATAGTGAGATTTGGTAAATTAAACAACCATATTCATATTCATCCTTTTATTCAACAAACATTCATTCAGCACCTACTATGTTACTAATAGCTACTGAGCTAGATTGAGCATGGTAAAACATAGAAAAGATAAAAATAAAACAATCTCTAGTGGATGTTGGTTTTCTTGTGTTTTTGTTGCACAACATCTGAACTCCCTTTCATGTTTGGGAAATTTCCCACCACGGTTGTCATTAGTTAAGTACATCAAGTATTTGTAGAATCTTCCAATGGACACATGACAGGATTATACCTTCCACTTTCCTTAGAATTACATGTGGCCATTTAATTTGCTTTGGATAATAAAATGCAATTAGAAGTGAGTTCTGTTGTGGCCACTTGGTATTCTAAAAGCCACCTCACCAAGCTTTCTGACTTTGGCACATGGGATAGCAATGTTTGAGATGATAGCTGCTCCAGCAGCTCAGAATCTAGACCGATTGTGATGAACCCAGGATCCACTATACTCTGTAACTAACATGTTGTATAAGAAAAAACAAATATTTATCATTTTAAGCTATTGAAATTTTGGGAGGAGGTTATTTTTCAGTAGCATAACTTTACTCAAGTTGACTGATAAACCCTCCTTATGAATCTTTTTTTTTTTTCTTTGCATTTCTTACTCCTGGGCTCAAGCCATCCTTCTGCCTCAGCCTCCTGAGTAGCTGGGACTACAGGTATGTGCCACCATGCCCGACTAATTTTTTCTGTATATTTTTAGTTGTCCAGCCAATTTCTTTCTATTTTTAGTAGAGACGGGGGTCTCACTCTTGCTCAGGCTGGTCTCGAACTCCTGAACTCAAAGGATCCTCCCACCTTGGCCTCCCAGAGTGCTAGGATTACAGGCGTGAGCCACCACACCTGGCCCCACCTTATGAATCTTGAAGGCAGAGTTAACCACCTACTAAGGAACGTGAAAATGTCAGAAAATCATGTTCCCCCTTGCAGCTAAAGTGCTGGCCTCGGCTGCACTAATTAGACTTTTCTACTGGGGACTTTGTATCAAAAGTTTCTAACGATGTTCAAAGTATGAAAAATTTTCTCCAGCATCAGTGGCAGTACCAGCAATCATATTTGACTGTCAGTCTAGAGCTAAGTTTTATTGAACCCTGGCAGAATCCCTGCTCACCCACAAGCTAGTAAGTGAGAAAAAAATAAATATCTATTATTATACACCACTGAAAATTTGATATTGCTTGTAATTTAAATAAAATAACATTCATAAAGGATAATACAGATTCTGTCCACTCTCCACTATTTTCTGAGAATCCACCAGTCCATCCCAAAAAGATTCTTCTTGGAACTTAACAATAGGTCCCTCCAATAATGCAACTTGAAATAAAAAATGGAAACAACTTCTCATGTAGATGATTCCTTGCTGGAGTAGATTGTATAGGCTAGTGGTCCTCTAAGGGGAGTTAATGCCACCCGCTAAAGGGCACCTCAGAAATGGGGGATGGTATTTTAGTTGTCACACGATCAGGGTAGAGAGCACTGCTACTGTTTAGTGGGAATGCACCAGGGCTTCCAGACATGCTGAAATACACAGTGCAGTCCCATACCTTGAAAAATTGTCCCAAGTCGTGCATGACTTTTGAATCTTCCTCCAGACATTCATATAGGTAAAAAACTCGTTTATAATTGTCTATGCCTAGAACTGAATTTCACACATGAGCACAAAGTATTTTTGCAATGTTTTAATATATATTAAATTTCTAGGAATGAAATGATGGTGTAATATAAGTGAAGATTGTCCTTTTTTTCTGAACAGTACCAAGAGTTTATCCCATTTTGAAAAATCATGTCACCAATGGCTAAGCTACTCATACTATTTGAGGCACTGATAAAATGCACCTATATCACTCTGTTTTTGTAGCTATTACATATAGGGTAAATCTAAATTTAGGTGCAAGCGCTTGACTACTTTATTATGTCTCTTTGTGAGTCATGGCTGAATATTATGTATTAAAATATTTATTATTTTATTATGATTTATTTCCATAAAGTTTGTTCTTATATTATTATTGTCATATTGATTTCTTGTTTTTAAAAAAGAGCAAGTGTGTAGCTTGATCTATGAATTTAATTTCAGAAAAGTAGAAAGGGTGTTAACAAATTATCTACTCTAAAAAGGGGGCATTAAGTCTGATAAAAATGACAAAAACTTAATGTAGGCTGTCATTTACTCTTTTGACCACATAGAGTCAGAAGTCAGGATCAGGGCAGGGATACAGGACATAGAAAAGTTTGGCAATGACTTCCCGGCCATATAGTGAAGCTATGCATTGCTGTGTCTCCTCTCTTCTCTTCCACCTAACACACCCCTCTTCCAGATGGTTGATGCCTAGCCACCAGTCACTCCGTCTCCAAATATAGAAAGAAAGAACTTACAGCTGTGTTTGAGTAAAACCAAACAAGCAGTGGGCAAATTATCTTGAAACAACAGTTGTTAGGCAGAAATCACTGAACTAAATTCTTCCAACATTAAAAATATGAATATGGAGCCATAATATCTCCTGGAATATTTAACAACTGTATACCTATTTTAAGGGAGGAAAAAGTCACTACTAAATACCAGTCCTTGATTACATGTAAAACACAAGAAAGCCATTTTGTGTGTTTAATATTTGTAATTAGCATTAGTAAAGAAAATCAAAGAAATTCAAGATTTTTTAAAAATAGAACTAGCTTAGTAGAAACCTAAACTGCTGTGATAGACACCTCTGAGAAATATCTCCATTCCAGGTGCTTAAAAATCTTTGACAATGGCACTGACATCACTTCCTTTAACAACCAAAGAACTCGCTCATCTTGTCTCTCTGTCACCATATCTCTTTATCAACTTGCCAGAAGTTATAGCTGTCCCAGAATTAATTCCTGGCAGTGGACCTCCAGGCCGTATACAAACTGGCAGAGATACCATTTCTCCCAAGGTTCATATAGCATTCTTTTCACATTTCTAATGTATTTTCCATTGCGAGTCCCATCGTAGGTTTATGTGCCACTTTCTTAGAACAAGCCAATCCTAACAATAATGGGATGTTCCGGATGACTTTATAACATGACTGTAAGTTCATACGGTTCAAGAGACACTTGTATTTCTGAATTTTGAGACTTTCAGTCTTAGCTTAATGATTTTAAGATATCAAAGTCTCTGCTATTAAAGGTCATAAAATAGGAAAAAAAGTATGTTTGTTTTAGCAAATGCAACAAGAAAGACAAAGAACTCCTTTTTGTGCAGATTGCCCTGAAGCAAGGGAGTGATCATAAAATCTATCATCCAACCCTGGACACTTTTGAGTATGGAAGTATTATTAATAATTACACCAGAATTATAGGTGAATCCCTGGGCAGTCCCAGACAAACTGAGATATATATGGATCATGTCACACAAAGCATGAAGAAATCTTAATAGTAATGGGAAATAAGTAAAGATTTTCTAAATACAGAAGCATTGAATATGGAGTCCACTCCTGGTTCCTCAATGAATTTTCCCATTTGTGATACCAGGAAAAACGATGGACTCTCCTTTCAGCCCCTATATAATACCTTCCACCTCCTCTGATTTTTGATGTTGTTGTTTACTGGTATCACTTGCATTCACTGTATCAGTGTTTCTCAAGCTTTGGTCCACCAATCATCTGCATTATGCAGGTGTGCATACGGTTCAGGTGCACTATTTTAACAAAACTGTTAAAAGGCAACAACTCTTTCTTAAATGCAGGTTCCTGGGCCCTAATTTGTATCTTGAATTTGGGGAATAGCGATTTGCATTTTCACAAGCTACGCTAAGTGATTTTCATATATACAAAAGCTTCAGACCTGCAGTGTGTTAGGATTCTTTGGTTGCCAGTAAAAGAAATTTAATGGAAATAAGATTAAACATGAAAGGAATTTATTAGTTTGGGGAATTAATAAGAGATAAGGGATAAGTCTGCCTTCTGGATCAGTTTGATTTAGGAATCAAATTATAGCATCTTTCACTCTACTTCCTAGAGGTTGGCTTAATTTTTAGGATCCATATCCTGGTCCCCAACAGCTTCAGAGTTGTTAAAACATCTTGGTGAACAGAAAAGCAAGTGCTAGAATTCATTCTCTCATTGGTCTAAATTAAGTTAGGTGGCCATGGGAATGACTTGTACTGATTTGGCTTAAACCAGGGTCCAATTCCCAATCAGGCAGGTAGGAGTGGAGACTGGCCCAAACATCACGGACTGAGAGATGGTAAGTGGTGTTCTTTAATGCAAGATTTGGGTGCTACTACTTGAAAGAAAGAGAATGAAAGTTGGACAACAAAAATAACTTGTATTCAATGCAACTGGCTTCTAGTTAATGCAACTGTAACTCCAACTTACAAGTTATGACCATCCAACAAAGCTGAGAATACTTTTCCTGGTTTGCAAAGTTAGAAAACCAAGCCAAATGAGAGGCAAATCTAGTGAGAGATTGACCTAAAGGTGTTTGCTTTTAAAGGCAGTCTCAACAACACACAATCTCCATTGCTGAGGATTGTTAAAACTATGTAAAAACATAGCAACTACGCAAATTAACAGTAACCAAAAAAGGAACTCTTTTAATCTCTTAGTGATCATTGCTTTCCTTGAGAACTGAGGTTGTAGATCAGTGGCTCAAATAATAGAAACTTATTTCTAACAGTTCTAGAAGCTGGGAAATCCAAGATCAAGGTGCCAATTGATTTGGTTCCTAGGACTCTCTTCCTGGTTTGCACTTGGTTGCCTTCTCACTATGTCCTCACATGGTAGAAAGAGATAATCTCTCTTGTGTCTTTTCTTGGTAAGGGCACTAATCCCATTCATGAGGGCTCAGTGATATAATGATATAATGACTTCCCAAAGACCCCACCTCCAAATACCATCACATTGGAGATTAGAGCTTGGATACATGAATTTAGGTGGGGGTGGGGGACACAAACGTTAAGTCCATAGCACTCGACAGACTTTTATTGAATTCCTACCTAATGCTAGAAACTGGATGATGTAGCAGAAGTCCCCAACCTTTTTTGGCACAAGGGACTGTTTTCGTGGAAGATAACCTTTCCACAGGTGGGAGGAGGGGGTGCAGGGGAGAGGGGAATATTTTCAGGATGGTTCGAGCACATTACATTTATTGTGCATTTGATTTCTATTATTATTACATTGCAATATATAACGAAATAATTATACAACTCACCAAAGGTTGGGGACCCCTGCTGTAGAGTGAGGGACCGGAAAGAAAAATAAAACTAGGTACCCATTCTAAGGTGACTTGACATGATGGGGAAATGGATATAGAAACAACCAAACACAATATGAAACACAATATACATCAGTTTGAAATAGAGATACTATAGGAATATATTCCTTCCGACCTGACAAATCACAGAAGACTGCATAGAGGAAACGGCTTTCAAAATATGCTCTGAAGGGTGAGTAAGCTTCAGACGAGAGTTCTATGCAGACTCCATAATTATTGCTTTGTAGTACTTTGTAATTTTGATTCACGTGCTGACAGATAAAACTTTTCATTCTACTTCCATTTCTTTCCCACATGCATTTAGTGAACTTCGGCAATGTGCCGAGTGCAGTGCTGGGTTCAAGGAGCATAAAGATGAAGAAGCTTAATTCCTGACCTTAAGTCACTTAACAGTGTAGCCAAGTAGACCAGCACACAAACAGGTGATTTCAATAGTGTAAGTCATGGTTGCTACGGAGGAATGCGCAAGGTCAGCATATGGGCTCTAACTTGGTCACTTGCAATTTGTCTAAATGCCTGTCCTCATGGCCAGGAGCAGAAAACAATACCAACGTCTCCAAGGTAACTGCTGGACATTCACATGAAACAGTTCCTCCTCTGTGGAAGGAGATGGAGGGGGGCAGAGGCACGGCAGGGGTGGAGAATTTGTCAGCACAAATATTGCTACAGCCCATGGTTTGCCTTAGTAAAAATATTGAGGTAACACAACCTTGTGGTCAGATATTGGATTACTTCCTCTTTGTATTTTTATAAAACATTAAACACAGCCAGTTTTATCAGGATGAGGGTAAATAACCTTTGGTTTTCTTTGTTTTCTTTCCTTTTTTTTTTTTTTGAGATCTGTAAGTATCTGGAAGATCATAGGAGACTATAAATTTGAAAGAAATCAATCCATTAACTTGCTTCTTGCTATTATTCTTTTTAAAAAATTGCAACTTAAAATAATAAATCATATAAGAACCAGGGATTTGGAAAAGACCAGGAATTGTATGTTAGACCCGACACATTACTGGTATGTTTGGGGGCTAGATACTTCTCTGATTTACCTTTCCTCACGTGTAAATGGAAATTTTAAACCTACCTTTCAGAGTTGTAATGAGGATTAAAATTAGATAGAACAAGGCTTACGTATTTTCCAAACTGTAATCGACATACAAATGCCAGGTGTTTCCTAGTATTCCTTTCTCACCTTTTCAGAGACCCACATATCTAGACATTGCAATCTCTGAGGGCAGTCCCAGTTTTATTCTCTACGGTTCTGTGAAAACACACATTTTCTGAGGACTTACTTTGCATAAAGCCCTGTGTTTGCTGCTGGAGATTACAGAAATGAATAAAACATTGTTCTTGCCACCCAAAATATAAGCTTTTATTAAGGCTTTATTACGGGGTTTCTATTAGCTAATCAGTCTCTTTTGACACCCCACACCCCGCTTTCCTCCCCCCGTTCTTTAGTCTGTCTCTCTCAGTCTCTGTCCCTCTCTCCTTGCCCCACTCTCCCTCTCTCTTAAAAAAAAAATTACTGCAATTTAATTATGAACCCTGAACAGTAGGGATATTATCCATGGAATTTTTGAGAGGCAGGAATTCTAGTTATAAGAAATATTGTATAAATCCTACAAAGACACACTAGCAACAAAGGAAATTTGAGAACATTAATTATAAGAAAATCAAGTCTAAAGGCAAATAATGAAAGTACTGCAGTGAATTTATCTATGTAGTAATTGTGGACTCTATAGACCAGAAGAAACCGTTAGAGATTTCATTCTTCTATCAGTATCAGGACATGAGATACATCAGTGTTACTACAAAGGAACCAGAGTGATCCAATTTAAATAAATCTAAATTAATCCTCACATACCTATCATTCACAATTGAATTATTATTATGTTTTCCAAATATCTGCATATATAATCCCCACCACTATCCCCATATTACCTACAGGCAAGACAACCCCTTAGTGACACACTGACCTCACAATCTGATCACTGCTCCTATTGCCAACATAATCTTCTACTTCTCATAAAGCCAAACAGTTTGAAATTTCTCAAAGACAGCGCCTATGAATTATTCACATGACACATGACAGATACCTAAGCAATGGAATAAGTCTCAGCCTGATAAGTTCAAGGTGCCATCAATTAAAAACAGAAGGTAGACATGTATTGAAAGAATTGTAGGTATGATATTGGCATAGATTGCTGACTAGAATCCAACAGCCAAAGAGTTTTTTGCTATGTTCTTGATAGAATGTACAGCCAAAGATGCACTCAGATTGGTATCAAAGACATTATGATGATTCAAGGTTTCAAAATATCTTTCCATTTTCCAAATTTTACAAGAAGAAAGTAAGTTGAGAAAATTGCTCAGCACCCAAGGAAGGCATATTCTCTAATCTTCAGAGGTGGCCAAGGAGAGTGATGGAAAAGGAATACGTTTGCTTTCCAAAGGGTGGAGACAAGAGCCACAAACAGTTGCCTGAGTTGCTACACCTGAGGAGCAAAATTATCAAAGAACATTCCCTACTCACAGGGTACAGGGCTCTTGTAACAGCTGACATTGCATTTTAGAATGTCCATGCAATAACCACTACTGTGTGTCTGCCATTACTTCTTTCTGAACGGGAGAGTTTGGGTAGAAATTATTCTGTCTCTGTTCTTACAGCGAATGTTGGGCATTAGGGGGTGGGATGGTTCAGAAGGAATCACATCGCTGTAGAAATTATTATGAGATCCTGAATGTGAAGTCATGATTGAATGGGATTTTGGGGTGTCCTCTGGGGAGAGAAAGTGAATATAGTACTTTCTGAAGTAAAAGAGAGGCAGGTACATATCTGTGACTGATGTGGAGGACAGTAGTAAATTACATAATCAATCCCAGTTATTCCCTTTCCTCCCTATATACATCTACTGTGCATCCTCACCCACTGTCCTGTGACTTGCAGTGCTTTCTCCTGGAGGAGTGTAGTTCCCTTCCCCAAACTTGGCCATGCGATATGCTTTGCCCAAGGAAATATAAGTGGAAATCTCAGATGTCAGTCCTGAAAAGCTTGAAAAGCCATATGTGTTTCTGCCAGCTCTCTTGTTCTTTTCCCTCTGCACCGAGAAGGGGATATCCCTCACAAGGCCTGACCCTCCAGCCTGGCTTCTGGAATGATGACACAGGAGCAAAGCTACAGCCAACTTGCAGCCAACACAGGAAAAGGTGTGTTATCAGATTCAAGCAGAGAAACAGAACCATGAAGAATGACGTAGAATGTGCAATTGTTTAAGACAGGGATCGAACCTTAATACAGTTGTGGACACTGATAAGAGAGCTCAGTTTGGCTGTTTCTTAGGAGGCGTGCTGAACCTGAAGTCACAGGACAGTGGGTTAGAATCAGAAGACGGGCAGGAAATAGGAGAGAGCAGGGAAAACTGGAACCCACAAAGAACAAGCTAGAACGCACACCTGTCTATCACTGAAAGCCACACTAGCCCCTTCCTGTCTCTGAGCTTCCTCTCTCATTGCCTGGGATGCTCTGCAGAGAAGTTGGTGCTCTTGCTGCAGAGCCAGACCCACTCCTAGACCAGGGTTTGTGAAGCTGAAGGAAGCAATCCTGGGAACTGGAGCTTTGGACTGAGTCCATACACTAAGCCAGCGATCTGGGAAAATGTGCATGAGCTGCAACAAAGTCTGACCTACACGGACCTTCCAGGAACAAACTTGCCTCCTGTCCTATCTATTTCTACCTTCCAAATCTTGCACACACTGCTCTTACGGCCCATCCCAACCAGGAGCATACAAGAAAAGGCATTCTGGGAATGTAGTTCAGCTCTGGCAAGTTGACATATTAGAAGCCACCATGTGGGAAAATAAAAGCTTATTGCCGTAAGCCACTAAGATGTGGAGGTTGACTTTTACTACGGCATAATTGTTGTGATAAAATGGCTGGCCTCCAACTCCTTCCAGATTATTAACCCATCCGGGCTCTGGCCCATATATCTCCTTCTAGCCCCCATAAAGTTCTGCGCTACATGTGGCAAAGAGCCCAGCCAGACTTAGATAATAGAAAATTCTATTCACGTATTATTAAGTGCCCTCTGTGCACCTGACTCTATGCTAATCATAAAAACTGTAACAGCAAACTAGAAAAGCATGGTCCTTATTCTCCCAAAGCTTGCAGGATAGGAGAGAAGACCGACATCAATCAAAACTTGGTTCATTAACTGCAATTGTGATGCATACTCTGAAGGAAAAGAGCTATGAGACCCATAACTTGGTCTGGGAGGGTCAGAGAGGCTTCTCAGGGAAAGAGATAACGAGACAAAGGGAATAGCAAAGGGCCTGCTGTGGGTCCGAGGTAGAGCGAGCTAGAGAAGCTGGAGGAATGTTGATATGGTGGAATTCTAAAAGAAGGATGGGGCGAGTGAAGGGAATGACAAGGCCAGAAAATAGGCAGGACCAGACCCCAAGGGCCTGGTAAGCCATGAAGAGGGTTGTGAACTTTCTGTGAGAGGAGCAAGGGCAGGCCACTGCAGGACTTAATCAGAGGAGAGACATAATTAGACATTCATACTGAAAAGATTGCCCTGGCCATGGCGTGCTGGATGTATTGGAGAGAGGCCAAGTGACGGTGTGTTGGTACAGAAGTCCAGGCAAGAGAAAGTGGCAGCTGGAGCCCCAGAGGAGACAGTAGAGACAGAGAGAGTGTCTCATTTGAGAGTTACATGGGGAGTAATCATGATTTCTCCAGTTTCCTGGCATGAGCGATTGGGTGGAAGGGATGCCATCCAAGGTGACACAAAGTCCCAGAGGAAGATGAAGTTTGAGTAGAAGGGAGAGCCTTAGTGCATGGGGGATTGAAGCAAACATGCAGGTTTGTTTGCTTATTGCTTATAGTGTTTTTAAATGAATTTGTCAAATTCACCAAATTACGTCAGCATTTCCCAAAATGTGTTCTTTAGCATCCTGCCTGTCAAAGAGTATGCTATGGGCCAGCAGTTGGCTTTCCCAAGGAGCAGGTCAGAAATGCTACCTCACACTTACTTACTTCTACCAGGTCCTGTGTGATTCACAGCACATTAAAGTTTGCAAAACTCAGCTCAGGAACATCAATCGTAGGAGATGTTATGTGACCAAAAGGTTCCCAGGGCAAACAATTTTGGGAAATGGTGAGACCGTTTTCCTTGCCCATAGTTGGTTGCAAGTCCCAATATTGTTGAAAAGATTTCATAGTGATCTCCATTAAAGAGATCTATGTTTTCTAAGACTTTTTGTACTTAAATTTACCATTCACATCCTTCTCCATTCACACAATAACCTCTGATAATAGCATAGAATTGAACATTCTGTGGAACACACTTTTAGAAACATTCATTTATAGCATGCAGAATTAAGGCTCTCAAGTCAGATCTACCTGGATTTAATTCATTTATTTGTTGATTTTACAAATACTTATTGATAACCTATTATATGGGAAGCACTGTTCTTGATACTGGGGCTGCAGGAATGTAAAGGAGACAATATTCTCTGCCCTTTCAAAGCTTATGTTCTAGCTGAGGAGTATGTTTATCACTAAGAAGGATAAATTACATGGCACGTGCCATGGTGAAAAGTGCTAGGAGGAAGGATGAAGAGGTTACAGAATAGATAGTGGCGTGGAGGGCAGTTTAGTTAGCAGCAAGGCAGTGGAGGAAGAAAGTCCTGTGGTCTTTATGGGACATTCTGGGGCAGAGGGAACACTAAGCTCAAAGACCTCAAAGTAGGCCCATGTCCAGTGTTTGAGATACAGCAAGGAGACGAATGGACCTGAGGAAAGGAGAGTGAGGCAGAGCCTTAGACTTGGAATTCTAGCCCTGGCCCTTGTCAATGTTGAGAGATTTATGTAAACTCTCTAAACTTCTGTCCTGCATGTGGATAATAATTGTGCTTATTTTCTAGGGCCATGTGAGGTTGAAACAACGTCTTGTATGTATAATGTTTAGTGCAAGCCTGGATCATAGGAAATGCTTGAACACATTGGATATGATCCTTTATTATTTACAGGTTAAAAATACAAACGTAGGAGCTTTCCTGCCAGAATTTGAATCCTAGCTCTAATGACTCACTGCTTACTGGCTTTGTGACTTGGGCAAGGTATTTAACCCTCTGTGCCTCAGTTTCCTCATCTGTAAAATGGGGATAATAATAGAGTCTCTCTCCTGGGGTTGGTATGAGGATTAATGTGCTGATATAATGGAAAGGGCTTAGAACAGTGCCTGGCACATAGTAAGAACTCCATAAAGTTAACAATCATTACAACCATTAATAATGAGGTCCTAATATGTGCCAGACCTTTAAAGAAATAGACCAAAGTCTTCCTGATGTGAGCTCTTTGGGAAAGTGGATTTGCGGGTACAGGGAGAGCAGTGGGTCTTGAAGAAGTCAGAAGGAGTTTCCCAGTCATCTAGAAGAGACTAGCCATGGTTGGAAGAAGGAGGAGGAGGAGGAATAAGGAGTAAGGAGAACAGGAAGAAGAGAAGAAGAAGGAGAAGGCCATGAATTACAAGAAAGAAGACAATAGACTCCCAGCACAGTTGTAGAGCAGAATGGCTATCCTGTAAATCCAGGCAGTTGTGCATAGAGGCAGCCTTGAATAAACATGCCTCTCTTCTATGGGAGGCACTAAAGCATCAGAGAACCACTGACTAGTGGTCAGATGGCTCAGGAGAGAACATATGTTAGGATTGTATATTAGTTATTTATTGCTGTGCAACAAATTATCTTAAAACTTGGTGGCTTGAAACACCGTTTATTATCTCCCAGTTTACATGGGCCAGGAATCTGGGCAGGGTTAAGCTGGGTCGTCTGCTTCTGGGTCTTTCATAGGCTACAGTCAGGTGTTGGCTGGGGCTGGAATCATCTCAAGGCTTAACTGGAGAAGGATCAACTTTCAAGCTCACACACGTGGGCCTTGGCTGGATTCCTGGTTATTGGACTGAGGGCATCAGTCCTTACTGGCTTTTGAGACAACCCTTCGTTCCTTTCCATGTGGGCTTCTCTGCCATGGCAGCTGGCTTCCTCAAAGTGGGAAAGCCAAGGAGGTAATAGAGAGAGTCCAGCAGGACAGAAGTCTAATTACGAAGTGGCAACCAAGCACCTCCTTACAAGAAGCAGGTCATTAGCTTCAGCCCACACTCAAGGGGAAGGGATTAGACAAGGACATGAAGTTCAGGAGGCAGAACACCTTGAAATTAGACTGGCCTCCCTCCTGATAGATTCTATTGCTTGGGACATGTTTTACAAAAGATCCTGCTATATGGTATAACCTCAGGGGGGAAGGGAACCCCAAGAAAGGATGAGATTAACTTTTCTGACAGCCTGGCCAATTGGTGCTTCAAAAGAGAAATTGACTTACTAAAAACAAATAAGGCTTATATATTACACGTCTGTGCTGAGGATTCAATTCTTTCTCATTTCTTTTGTTTCATTTAATTCTCCAAGCCATCCTGTGAAGTACATGTTATTACATTTATAAGTGAGAAAATTGCAACTCAAAGTCGCAAATCTGAGGTCACAAAGAAGGATGGCTGACAGTTTGAATCTCAATGTGTATGACTCCAAAACCCATGCTCTTTTTACTACTCAGAGCTACCTCAATGTTGCTGGAATGCATGTTTCTTTTATCACTTAGAATAGCACAGATGTGTAGGGACCTGCAAATAGTATCAAGTCTTTGAGCTCTACTAAAATATAAATATAAAATGGAAAATGCCATCCGCAGAGTTTTCTGTAAAGCCCAACCTTTGGTGGATCAACATATTGCCACTGTAGAAATTTTCATAAGATCAGACTCCTGGTATTTAAAGGTATTCTGAATTTAATAGCTTCAGTGCATCATCCTCAATAAATTTAAGTGATTTTGACAAAGAGCACAGCCATGCACTACTTATTTAATATAACCAAATGTGGCCAGAAGATGATGAGCAAGAAGTGTCACCTGGCTGAAAATTATTCTCATGTTCTTGCAGGTAAGGGTGATGAGCTAGCTCAGAAAAACATCCCTGCAGTGGCCATGGTATACCCAGCTGGCCTGACTCATGGGCTGTACATTCACTTCTGTTAGCCCAGGAGACTATCTTAAATCTTCACCACACTCCTCAGTGCAAATGCCACTGATGTGAGCCCAACAGGAAGTGTGACCTCATTCTGTTTCTCTGCCTCTGGTTACGCAGGCTGTTTTTGAAAGAAAACAAGAGGAGTTGCAAGACTGACTTTCCCGGGAACTACACACTCCTCTGTACCAGGAAACAGCCAAAAGAACAAGAGACTGCTGAAGAGAAAACTTCTCCGCAAATGCCTGCACATGGCAATGTGTGCCGCCATCTACCAGAAGGGAAGGTGGAATTTCCATTATTAAGAGACTTCTGCACCTGTTGACATTCTGACATTTTTCAGCTTCAGAACTTCTCAGTCCTTGATTTCTCTGCTGTCAACCACAGGAAACTTTGTATTTCAGTTATTATTTTGTCATTTATCAATTGGAAGAAGAGACTGGGAACTCCCTTTGGAAGGAACATGTATGGGCAAATATTTTTTAGAACAGATGTATTGCTTTGATGGAACTGCTTGAGTCTGTTTCTTGAAAAGTTTTAGAGCTGTAACTGAAGTTTTTTTTTTTCTCACTGTTTCTAATTTTCAATTAACTGTCAGTGTACTGCCTGTAGACTGCTACAAGCATTTGTAAGATGGAACAATAAGACCTTGCTTTCTGCCACAGGATTTGTTGGCTTAAAATTAAGCTTAATGCTTAGGAAAAACTAACATAGGGTAATTTGGGGTGGGCGTATTTGTAAAATATTGATGGAAAATGAAAAGGACAAGTAACATACTAATATATATATTGCAAACAATATTATTTTATATCCTAAACAAATGAAATCTATAAACGTGTGCTTTGATTTAGACATCTTCCAATGAATGCCAGAAAGCTTCCTGATATCTTTAAAGGTCTCTATAAATCGGTTTCTAAATTTTCTAGCAGGGTTGGTATATAATTTATTGAAATAATTTGGAGCTGTAGAATTAGCCTGGTTTGATTGTATTACAGCTACAAAAACAATTGATTACTAGTTATCATCTTACAAGATGTGGATAGAGGTGGTGAATCATAAAATAATTTAGTCTTACCTTATAAAGCTATTAGGATAATGATACTATACACAAGGTTCAATAGTCAACAGAAGGTGGTTCTATTTGGTAAGAGGTAAAGGATCAAAGTTTACATAATTTGTACATTTTGATACGTGTTTGATTTGTAATTAAGAAAGTAAATTATATGTTCATGGGAACAGAGTTCTGAAATCTGGCCAGTGGTAATCTATTTTTAGTACAATACTGTGTATACTGTTTAGGAATGTTCAGGCTGATAAAAGGCTGATAACAACCACAAAAAAGCATTCTCTGTGACTACCTGTCAGTGGTTCAAGTTGTTGGGCAAAAAACAAGTATCAATCTCCAAGCACTGTCTGAAACTTGATAAAGAGGTTAATTTCATTGACTGATTAAAATACAAAAAAAGTTTCTTTAGGGGCTCTAGAACCAGTCATTTTTCAGATTTCTTAATCAAATAACTCACTTTCATTATTTTATTTGGATTACAAATCAACTTTTGTAAGTCTGGCTTTTCCAAATGAAGTGTTGTTCTTATTTACAGAAAAAGATTATTTAGATGCACTAAGTGAAACCATGGAAAATGTAATACAAAGTCGCGGAGGCAGACGCAACCTTAGTGAAGTTGTGTCTTCAGTCTAGTCTCCTGCCTTCAGCTCTTTATCTCTGCATTATTTCAGTAGACAAATCCGACTAGTGCAATTAGTAGATGCCATCTGTTTTGGCATAATTTTTCTATTTTTAATATATAGTCCACCTTTTTTTATCATCTTTTGCAGAGACTCTGTGAAGTTTGAACAAGCGGCCTTCCCGAGATGTACCGAGTATCTCAACTGATGTCAACACCAGTAGCAAGCAAATGTAGGAGAACTGCTATACGCAATTATCTTTTGAACGATTAGACTCCTTTTAGCAATTTCCTTGCTTTGATTTTGCTGATACTCAGACCATTAACCATCTGTCAGTAGCTTGCGCTTCTTAAATGCCAGTGTTCACTTTGGCAATGATTTTGACTTCATTTCTTTCCTTGAGAGAAATGTGGTATTTTTCCTTTTAGTAGAAAAAAAAATTACCGGTTTTTTTTTAGACGCCTGTGCATAAATGTGAAAGGAGATTGTTTATCAGCTACTATTAAGATGCAAAACTGTTTGTCTATAAAAAATGCTGAATGATTTTGATAGCTACTTGCAGAAAATAAGGGCGTTGTTAAAACGGTAGTGGTTTCAAGTTTCTTCCTTCCTCTTGTTATTTTCTTCCCAAACCCCATTTCTAACCCTCCCTCACACCCACAATTTTCTCCTTACAAATCAACTCACTGAATCTGAAAATCTACATTCCTTTCTTTGTCCTAGATACTGTCAGTAATGGAATCAAGTTTCACAGAGCCTATCTATTAGAAGTATTGATAGCATCACTGTACATTACAAAATTCTGCTTTAGAGTTTAGAATATTAATCAACTGTAGCTTTCCCCAACTGAAGTCTGTTGTCATGCCTTTGGTTAAAATGGAATGAATGAATTAATGATTTTTTTTAATAATTAAGAGTACTTTACAGGCTTCATACATTGGAAAGTCATATATAAAACAAAACGAAACCTTATTTTCCCCCACTAATGTCTTTTGATCATTATTTTACAGTAGAAGTGTCTTAAAATGCACTAATGGGGGAGAATCTGGGATGATGACTGAATTCCTCAGATTACTGAGTAAGCTACAATAACCAACACATTGGATAATTGATTTGAGTTTTCTCCAGCTTCACACAAGGTGTTTTCTTCCTTCTTTTCATGAGCTCAGTTTGATGCTAACGACTTATTATTGCCTCATCCTGCGCTAAGGAACTTCTAAAGGAGGATTATATATGAGAAAGGACAGGAGATAGAAACTCCTAGATTATTTCTTGCTCCCCGTGGAGCCCTGGTGACAAGTTGTATTAGCCTGATGCAGCGGGCAGCTGCTCTAGTTGGAGTCTTTCTGCAGAGGCTGGGGCATCCACTCTTCCCACCTTCTCACATGCTCCACTGTTCACAGTCGTGTATGCTGGAGACGTGTGCTGAATTTCTATTTCCCTCTCATGTGTTCACACAGGTTCTTCCAGGTTGGAGAGAGAATATGCCGGAGAGCTATCTGCCACATGCATTTTCCCAAGGTATTCCATGGGCTTTTTTCAAAAAGCAATCAAATTCTTTCCCTGTATGTGTCATTGTACTATATTCCTTGTTTAAAAATAGTATTTTAGCTATCATCCAGTTTTCGTATGGTTATATATTTTTAGTCCTATGCATACACAGAATGAAAACCTGCCTGATGTAATAATGGATTGTGTGTGTGTGTGTGTGTGTGTGTGTGTGTGTGTGTGTACAGGGGTGAATTGTTTTTCTGGTGAATGACACAACCATTGAATACTGATGGATGGTTACGTTTTCTCAAATTGACGTTCTCTTAAATGTGCTTTCCTACATTACTTTACAAGAGCAACAGGATTCTATACTAACGCACAAGTTGACCAAATTTTATGCTCCACTAAGACATATAGATTCTACCATTTTGTTCAAGTACTGCAATGGAGTCTCTTTTCTTTTTTTTTTTTTTTTCTGACTCTCCATCTCTTATTCCTTATGCAGACATCAGTTGATGTTTTCCCTAGTATTTTAGGAAATGTTCCTGTAGTATAAAAGGATCATGTATTGATTTTAGGACCTGGTCCTTTTCCTGTAAATTCTAGGGCTCCTGTTCTTACCAAATGAATCAGCTAAAGATAAAAAAACAGAACTTGTGCAAAGAGCACATGTTTTAGAGTCAGATAGAGTGGGGTTCATATCCTATCTCTGCCATTCACTAGCTGTATAAAATATCCAAATAATTTTCCCTTCTGTGCCTCATTTTTTTCTTGCCACAATGAGGATAATAATGATACTTAGCTTTTAGAGAGATTTATGAAGAGTAGATAAAGTACAAAGTGTGGGCCCAGGCCCATGGTAAGTGTTCAATAAATACAATTCATTTAAAATAATATTTTAATAATAATTTGAGTACATATATTAATTTCATGTAGGCTTTAAAATGAAAAAAATATCAGAAATTCAGTAGTTCAGTGGAAGATGTATAGAAGGATGAGAGACATTTTGCAACCTATCAATATGTAAATAATTATATAAAAATTTTTAAAAGGTCCTAATGATATTTGTCCCTTCATCAACCAGTCTGTCATAGCAGACATGTGCTGTAGACTTTTTCAAAGCCTGGTTAGTAGCCTCACAAGATGAGAAAGGGCCTTGTCTTTGGGAAGTGGAGCAAGTGGCTAGGCTTTGGGTGGGGTTGGACTTCTGAAACCAATTGGAAAAGACCTACTCAAAAGAATCAGCTACTAGGATTATTACCGCAGAATGAAGCAGGAGTCAAGATCTAGAGATAATTTTGTTATCCACTCTAAGAGTTTGAGATCATTGAGAAGAATCTCTTTTTTACCATAGGCCAGGTGTTGGAAAAGTGTCTTCATTTTGTTTGCAACCAAGAGAGGAGGAGCAAAGTTAGGGACATTAAAAAGGGGGATTAGGGGGGTTAGGGAGGCTGCAGGTGATAATTGTTGGATGTTGAAACCTCAGAGACTGGAGTGCAGATAGAAATACAGGTGCAGACCTCTGTACCCTCCTAAGCGTCCAGTACATTATAGTTGCCCCATTACTTTTTGGGGACACAAAATGATGTAGAGGAAAAAGTACTAGGGTAGAAGACAGTAGATTTGGATTCTCACCTTGCATCTCCCACTTATAAGCCTTGAGATCTTGAGCAATTAACATCCTACTGGAGTCTCCATTTTCTTATCTGTTAATAGGGTAACAATAACCAAAATCTGCTGATAAAGTAGGTCAGTGTATGTCTGGAAAGTAGTCTCTTCTGGTGATTCCCAAATCTCAGATCTCTGCTTGTGTTATTCAGTATTTTCATCAATGACTTAGATTAAGAAGACATAGATTCCAGTGATAACATTTTTGGATGACTTCATGTAAAGACATTAAAAATGTTGTATAATATAATCAAAATTCCTCAGAATTCTAAGAGTGCAATCCTATGGGCTCATTCAAATTGTAGCCAACAGATTTAGCTTACAGCAGATAGGCTATGAAAGGCATAGGCATTAATAACCTTTCATGAAATTATGACATTTATTATTTACATCAACCCTATGAGGTTGATTTTGGATAATACTTATTGTACTTATTCCCGTTTATAAGAAACTAAACCTTGGAGAGAATAAATATTTAGCAAGAAGTAGAACCAGAATTGAAACCCAGGGTATAAACCTAGCTCTATCTAGGTGCAAAGTTTTATTATATATTGACACATGCAGATTTATCCAAGAAATTATGAGACTTTCCTGGATACCAAATCAGGGAAGGAGACCATTTGTACAGCCAACCTGGAAGGGAATTTGCAAAGGTTAAAAAGATCTCTTTGACTACATGTTCCCCCTATATCTTATGTGTTTCTGATGGCTGCATAGTTATAATTTCTCTATTACAGTGACAAGAATAATACAGTGACCTAGCAATTGGAGGGTTATTCAGAGTAAAAGGGTGGAGGGAATTATGATCTTCCAACATCTCAGAAAGGCTTCTTTGCAATTTTTCCATCCAAGAAAATAGACTAACATCAAGAGTGTAGGTTCATCATATTGTGAAGAAACTGATTAACCATAATGTTTTCATCAAACTTTAAAACAGAAGAAAGCACTAAGAGTCCTCTAGTTCAGTGCTCTCATAGGTGAGGAGATGAAGCTCAGAAGGTTAAGAATGACATTCTTAATGATGGCAGAAGTAATTGATAGTTATGAATGCAAAGAGGTTGTTTTCCTTCACAATAAGGAGACAGGTGGTTTTCGTGTGACTGTATGTACTGGATAGAGATTTAAAGGACTTTCCTTTTTCCTTCTTTAGTTTTGCCTGTGATTTCCTGGATGGTGACAGTTCCTTTGAATGCTGCTCCATAGATCCCCTGACAGGCTCTCACTATACCTGTCGCCGAAGTCCCAGACTGCTCACCAACGGCTACTACATTTGGACAGAAGACAGTTTCCTCTGCGACAAAGATGGCAATATAACTCTGCACCCATCTCAGACCCGGGTTATGTATAAGGAGAATGTAGTCAGGTGAGTAGGGGATGTTACATAAAGGAATCTCAAGTCCAATCCATCCAATAGTTATTCGTTCATTCATCTATTCATTCAACAGTCATTTATAAGGAGCCCATTATTGCTTCAGAATGGAAATACAAAGGGAAATAAGGGGAAGGGATAGAAATAAGAAAACAAACAAATTTAATGCAGTGATTAGGGTGTTGGGATAGAAATCTGCACACAGGGTGTCATGGAGGGGAAAAGGAAGGGAGGCCTGTTTTACTTGAGAAATAGGTAAAAATAAACTTCCTGCAAATGGTGATGACTGATTTGAATCTTGAAAAATGTAGGATGTTAGTTAAAATAAAAGTAGGAAAGAGGTCTTTTGGGGAGAGGGCACAGGCATGAGATTCTGAGAGACTCTGATAAAAGTGGGGAATGGCAATTAGTTTGATAGGGATACAACTTAGGGTAGGAAGGGGTGCTTTGAGAGAAAGAAGACTGAGATCAGAGGCAGGGGCTGGATGGAGGAGGTTAAATTTCAGGCTAAGGAGTCTGGGCATTCTTCTGTAAATAAAGAGGGGCCAGTTGTTAAATTATCAGATTTAGTCTTATAAAGATAACAGTAATTGCAATGTAGAAGACAGATTGTTGGAAGTGTACATTTGTGAGTAGAGAATGAATAGTATGGGAAAACTGAAGGCTTTCTGTCCATAGATTGAAAGAAAGTCAGTAGCAAGGATAAAAGAGTTCAGGAAATGGATGAAAGGGATGGTAAGGAGATAGGACTTGGTCACTATTTGAATATGGGAGGTCAGCAAAGGAAGGACACTTGCATGAAACTTGGGACTCTGGCTTTGTCAACTGAATGTATAGTAGGACCATTTAATAAGATCAGAAATGGGGGAAGGACATGCTTGGAGGAAAAGAGATGAATGTGTTCATTTCGGATCAGTGAATTTGGGCAATCACATTCATTTTCTTTTGCTTGAAAACCACCCACATGCTGACTGTATCAGTCAGTCAGATATTAACACAATAATGCTGTGTAACAGATAACTACAAATTCTCAGTGACATATAGCAATGAATGCACACGTTTGGAAGTCACTTGGGGTAGGTTGATCTAGTCTGTATCTAGTCTGGACTAGGCTGAGCTTGGCTTCATGTTGGAATCAAGTAGGTCCCACATAAGTCTTTTTCTTGGGACCAGTGAACATGAAGAATGTTTTTCCCATTGTAATCACATAAATGCAAAAAGACAGTAAGACTAAATCTGATAATTTAACAATGGCCCCTCTTTATCTATAGAATAATGCCCAACAGCAAATTCATGTCAAGCCTCTCTGTGTATCAATCTGCTAACTTCCCATTGGTCAGTTCCAGTCACATGGGCAAGCTGAAGTGAGGGTCAGGAAAATGCACTTTATCCCTGTTGATGCAAATTTCCTGAACAATAATTAAATTTACCACATTGGTGATCCCCAGACTTATATTAGGGTACTTCAAAAAGTTTGTGGAAAAATGAAATTAAAAGATAAAAATAAAAAATATAAACTTTATTTCTCAGCATAAGCTCCATCAAGTTCAATATACTTTTGTAAGTGATGATACCAGCCAGTCAGTCCATCTCTAAAGAACTGAGTGTCTTGGGAATTGAACCAAATCACTATAGTCTTTCTTACATTATTAACCGAAGACAAACGGGTCCCATCTAAAGCTTTTTTGAGATTAGGAAACAAAAAAGAAACTGGAAGGAGACAAATCAGGACTCTAGGGTCCCATTCCCCCTCTGGGTTTGCAGCCTAGCTATGTTACTTACTAGCTGCATGACCTCAGCCAAGTAACTTAACGTCTCGATGCCTGTTTCCTGATCTGAATAATGGGGGAATAATAGTATCTACCTTATAGAGATGTTTTGGTAGAATAATGTGAGTTACTCCATGTAAAGCACTAAGAACAATGTCTGGCTCAGAATAAGTTCTATGAAAGCATTAACTATATCAACATTATTCTTATCTTCTTCCCATAGTAGATTGTGAACTATTTGCACACTAAATTTTGTCTTTTATAAATCTCAGTATTCTTGACATTGATCCAATGACCTTGCACACAGTAGAATTTTGAGAAACGTTTGTGGAATTAATGGAGTGAATGGACTTGGATTGTAGAGAGGTACTGTGTGCACTGAGTCACTTTTGCTAGATTCTGTTTTGAACCCGAGGTGATGCTATTCATTGTTCACTGTGCTTTCACTTCTCTCCAGGATATTTAGAAAGAAAAAGAGAATCCGCCATTCTCTTCCTTCTCTCTTCAACCTCAGTGCCTCTCAATCCTGGCTGCATGGGAATTTCTTTGATGATGTTGACTCTTCCCCAAGTGAGGATGTCTGGTTGGAAGGGGTCAGGAGGGTGGATACAGACCACTGCAATGGAAATGGTGAGTTTGAGCCTTCCTTTCCATAGTGAAACGTCATTTCCAAATGGGCAGTGGCAAGCATATAGTCCTGGACCAATGATAAATCCAGAGACAACAGTTATTTTGATAGAGTGATGGGCCATATTTTAAAAATTCACCTAAACTTCTTCCCACACTATTGGTGTGATCAAAGTACATATGTGTTTATGTCATGCAAATTACCCTAATTTAAATCTGTAAATTATTAAGCTGATAATACCAGAAAAATACTTGCACATCTCCAGTGTGTTTTCTGTACAGGATATGGGTGGAGAGAGGATACTGGAGTCAGATTTAGAAGATCTGTATTGGAGAGAGTGTGCTGGGGTCAGGGTTTCATTCCCAGTTTGGGCATACTTAGGTAGTACTTAACTTTGCCAAGTCTTGATTTCTTCATTTTTAAAACAAGATCTATATATACAAATATATATTATATATTAAAAACTATTGAAATACATAATATGTATATGTTAGATATATGTGTATTATGTGATGCACATTAATATCAATATATAAAGATTATATACATATATATGCATATAAACACAGTGATGGGAACTCAAAGCATATTTTAAAGATTAAAATAGGACAATGACTGTCAGGCATAGTTCAGTGGACATAGCGGTGAATAAAACAGGCAAAACAACTTGTTCTTTTGGAACTTGCAGTTTTCTAGGGGGAGATAGACAATGGATAAATTATATGGCATGTTAAAATGTGGCCAGCGGGATGGAGAACAATAAAGGGGGACGTGATGGGGATTGTAAGTTTCAGTAAAGTGGTTAGGGAAGATCTCCTGGAAAAGGACTTTTGAGCATTGACTTAAAAGCAGGAACAAAACAGCTGTGCGGACATCTGGCGGGGGAACGATCCAGGCAGAGCAAATGCTAGAGTGAAGGCTCTGGACTAGGATCCTGCATGCGGCCGAGAGAGCAAGGGGCCAGAAGGGAAGAAGCTCAGAGGTGTGGGTGTTGGGGAGGGTGCAAGTGGGGAAGGACAAGGACAGTTGTGGGGCCATTTCAAAGGTTTTGAGTTCTGCACAGGGCAAGAGGAGAAATCACTGGAGGATTTTGAGCAGAGGAATAATATGATTCAATTCACATTCTGAGAGGATAACTCTGGCTGCTGGGTTCAGATTAGATGTCAGGTACTAGGAACAGAAGCAAGAAACTGATTTAGAGGCTGTTGGAGTGATTCAGGTGGGAGATTAATGGTGGCTTGAACTGAGGTGATTGCAGGGTGGTGGTGGGAAGTGATAGGATTCTGGATTCCTTTCAAAAGTGGAGCCAACAGGATTTGCCCATGTGGGCTATGAGAAAAAAAGAGGTCAAGGGTGCTTATTGCATGCTGAACACTAGAAATTGCAGTTTTTAAAAATGTTACCTTGTTTATACACATTACCTTATTTAAATATCCCCAAAACTCCTGGGAAGTAGATTGTATTAGTATATTTATTGTAATTATGATGAAACTGAGGTTCAGGGTTAAGTAAGTTGCCTAAGTTCATTTAGTTTATAAAAAGCAGAGTTGAAATTCAACCTAGGTCTGTCTCATTTGAAAGTCCAGACTTTGCTCTACTGCCAGGAAGGGTTTTGTTCTCCTTTCTAAGGAGAAATCCAGCGTGTATCTCATAGACCAGGCCCAAAGTACAAGTTAAAGGGGTCACACAATGCAGTAATCTTATAATTTGTGTGTGTACTAATTATATGTCTGCTATTTTTCTCAACCTGCTTCCTGAGAAGAAAATGCAATGCTACATTTTTTTTCGGTAGTGTGTAATAATAGATTAGTTTCAAAACTACAATAAGCGCTTGTTAAATGAGGAAACAATTCCTTATATGATTAATTAAATTGAGTGTCTTTTCGTTCCCCTCAATAACAAGCACATATCAGCAGGACGAGGAAAGGAGAAAGAAGCAGGAACAGAGGGGACAAGACTGGAAGGGCAGATGGGAGATATTTGAATAGCCTCTGTGCCATGTTGAGGAGTCTGGATTTTATCTAACAATCTAAACAATCAAAATCTGAAGAAGGGCAATAACACAATCAGATTTTGATTTTCCAAATTATCTTTGCAGTAGCATGATGTGAGGATTGGATGGAGATTATGTCATGGGAACTTAGAGGCAATTAAAACCAACAAGCACCCTAAGGAAGTGGCTCTGGAAATAAAGGGAGGGAGAAATTTAAGATATATTTTTCAAGGTAGAATTGACAGGTTGGTGACAGATTGAATGGAGTGGTGAGAAAGTGGGGGGAATCAAAGAAGATAGATGTGTTTAATTTGGAAGACTGCATGAAAAATTCTGCCAGTCACCAAGGGCTAAAAGATATTATGGCAGAGTGAGGAGAATGGGCTTTTGAGCTGGGTGAACATGCATTCAAGTCCAGGAATCACCATATCATACCTGAGTGTTCTTTGGAAAGTTAATTAACCTCTCTAATCCTCCAGTTCTTCATATATAAAAGAAGAAAAATAATTGCATATAGAATTGTTGTCAAAATGAAATGCAATAATTCTTAAAAAGTACCATATCAGCACAGGGGCCAATACCCTGCTTAATATAAATTAGCTCTAAAAAGGTGAAGAAGAACAGATTGGGATCAGAGAAAGAGACAATGAATTCTATTTCACATGGGTTGAATTTGAGGTACCTATGAGAAATAGATGACCGATAGAAGTTTGGAAATGTGAGAAAGGAGTTCAGGAGTAAGGAAGGATTTAGAGGTGTTGATTTGGAAGCCAACCTGAGAAGCAGTAGAGTTCACTGAAATAAAGGAGTCTACTTAGGGCAAACAAGTGAATGAGCAGAAAGGAAAGTCAAGAAAGGAATTTAGGAGGTAGAACAGAAGCTCAGTAGTATCAACGCCTAATAGCAGAGAGTGCCAGGGACCAGCACACTTTCAGAAAATCCACATGTCATATCATCACTTCTCTCCAAACCCATTTTCCAGAGGTGAAAGCTAAGGTGCATTAAATGCTTTTCACGAGGCCACGCACCGAGAGTAAGCAGCATAACCAGGATTGAAAGCTAAGACTCCTAGTATGCACTCTTAATCACTTGGTCACACAGGGGAAAGGCTCTTTGGGGAAAATTTCTCATTCAAGGAACCAGAAGAGTGTGGTGTTATGAAAGAAAAGAATATACAGAAATGGCTAATGGTATATAGCTTGATAAAGAGGTCAATCCAAGCATTCTGTAGCCTTAAAGAAGTCTCTGGTAAGTGTGTTATACATGGAAGCTTCGCTCAGAAGGCAAAGGAGAGGACATCTCTCACTCTCACTGACAGATTGACACAAACACTTATAGTAATAAGGAGCTCCCATTACTTGTCAATTGAGATATAGTTCACGTTTCATAAAATTTACCATTTCAACGTTTACAATTCACTGATTTTTAGTACAGTCACAAAGTGGTTTACTTTCTAATTCCAGAACATTTCCATCACCTCTGGAGAGAAATCCCATACTCATTAGCAGTCATTCCTTATTTTCCACCAGCTCCTGACAACCATTAATCTGCTTTCTGTCTCTATCTGTCTACTCTCTCTGTCTACTTTCTGCCTGGTTTAGACTCTCATTATTTTTTAAAAAAATTTAATTAAGGTATTGTTGATAAAGTGGAAAATATGATGTTTTGATATACATATACATTGTGAAATGTTTAAATCAAGCTGATTGGCATATCCATCACCTCACACATTTACCATTTTTTTGTGGTGAGAACATCTAGGAACTACTCTCTTAGCAATTTTTGAGTATACAGTATATGGTTATTAACTATAGTTACCATGCTATACAATAGTTCTTTTGAACTTATTTTATATCCTTCAGCTAACATCTCCTCCATTTCTATTCTCCCCAATTGCCCCAGCCTCTGGTTACCTCCCTTCTACTCTCCATTTCGATGAGATCGACTTTTTTAGAATTCATTCTTGATTAAAATTTTAGTCCTAGTA
>CAUYSK010028052.1:0-29607 GCA_963575035.1 Avahi laniger
CCAGGCAAGAGAGTGAGACTCTGTCTCAAAAAAAAAAAAATTTATAATTGAATAACTTAAAAAACCTGTGTATGAATTAGATATTGCCTTTCCAGTAGAGGCATGGTATGATCTTATGGTGATGAATAGGAAATGAGTTTAAGAAGCCTCAGACCTGTTGGCTAGCCCTTTCCTTAAGGGAAAGCTTGCTATTGACGTTGTCAAAACTAAAGCTGTTGCTTTTGGCAACACCATCCACTATTTGGATGGACAGCACTAAATAGCTTCATTCCCCAGGTCAGTTCTTATAATGATGTGGTGGGTACATTTTGCAGCTCTCTTATTCTTGTGGACACATGCTGGGATGAAGTCCTGCTCAAAAATAACACGTTCTTAGGGGCTTCTTTACCAGAGAGCTCAGAGTAAAATTTTGCCCTCAATATCGAGATACTTATTTGCCTTGCCCACTTTAATCCATGACTCTAGTTCTTTTACAACATTTTCTAACCTGGCTGACATTTGTTTGGAGATAGGAGGGGCCCAAAAACTAAGTAAATGATGGAATATGCCCTTTGCTTTTGAAATGGGTTTCTTGTTGGGAGAACCTTTTGCAGCTCTGGGTCAGTGTCTCTTTTATGTCTTTCTCCATATGAGAAAGTTGGTAGCCTGACTGTGAAAGAGTTAATGTTTCCCAATACCAGGCACTGACATAGGCAGTAGGAGAAATCTGGTTCATTTTGTTTCAAAATACACCATACTTCGAATAAGTACAAACAGCTGCAATGTGGGCCGGGGGCCAAAAGAAATCCGTGTGGCGCTATGAACTCCAGCTGAGAGGAGTTCATGTAACGTGGATCTGAGATCAGGCTTCATAACGAAACCATCAGACCCCAGCAGGAGAAGGTCCTTGCATGTCACCCTGATTGCCTCCACAGCCACCACCCAGAGAAACTGGGGCGGTTCTTTGGAAAGATGGCTTTTTAAAAAAAATCCGAAATTTTTCCGCTGGAGTCACTTCTCTGCAGTGGGTTGAACACGCCACATTTTGTCTTTTGTGGCCCAGAACTATAGTACTGTAAAATGGAGAAATCTGGGAATACCTAATATTTGCAGATTCGCCACCTGCTCACGTTATCTCTGTGACTTGGCTTAAAATAGCAAGAACACTAACCCCAGTCCTACAACACCCCGCTACCTTCTCAAGCCCCGGGAAATTCTTGGTCAGGCAGACTCCACAGCCAGTGAGTCTGGTTGTTTCTTCTCCCAGATTTTTAAGGTAATATCGTGTTAACAAAATTTATTTTTTCCCCTAGCTGGTTCCTTTTGTACCAGAATTCCTTATCTAATGTGATAATGCCTTATCTCCTTTTTGGAGCGGTCATCAAATCCCTTTTTCACACTAGTTAGAAGTTTTTTGTGTGACATTCATCGTTCTCTACATATTTGGAATACTCCCTCTGTTTTTCTGGACATGTAGGACAGCATCGTTCAGGCCGACGATTAGACGGTTAGAAGTCTTTGAAGTGGGGCCTCACAGCTGTTTCGAGGTCACTTCTCAGGCGTGGGGGCTTCGTGGCTACTCAGTGGTTTTTTACTATCTCTTCACAGTTTATTTTTTTAAAAAAAACTTCCTTTCCTTTTTCTGCTGCTTTCTTGATAAACAGCTTCAACAATTATTTTTAAAGATGTCCACTATTATATTTAAACCCTTTCATCACAGGAACACAGGGGTGTTAGAATATCATTCACATAAGTTAGAGAGAGGCCCCCCTTTTCTTGGTTTATTTTTATGATCAATCATTGTGAACAGAGAAAAGTCATTTAAGTCCCTTTGTTTCACTTTCCTAATTTCTTTGACAGAGTAGTGAAGTTTGAGATGTTATTCATAGAATCGTTATGTTCAAGAATGAGACCAGCCTTTTTTTTTTTTTTTTTAAATTGCCTCCTCGAGTTGATAAAGTCATGTATGTGAATTTTTAGGAAACCAGAGTATTTACATATCCTCAGCCCAGCTGGGAGTAATTCATCCTCTAGCACAATACTAGTTTTCTTCGGGTTCCCTCTAGACTTACTGTTTTAAAGAGGGATTGCCAAGAGGGATTTCACTGAGGAAGGATGATGTGTACTGGGAGCAGAAAAGGAAATGAAATTAAGCACCTCATTATTTTTCCCATGCTGAAGTAGATACTAGGATTGCATTCAACAGGTATTTTTTTCCCCCTTCTCAAAACTTTGGGCAGGATGTGTAAGTCTAGCTAACTTTTATCTCCAGTTTAATTAGAGGTTGGTGAAGGAAACTAGATTTTTTATTTGGCTCTTGAACTTTGAAACTAAACAAAACTTTCATATTTTTGAATCATTGTGGGCCAAATAACATCTGGAAGAGATTATTCTCACTGGTAGGCAGAAGAAATTTCATAATATACCATCTTCAAATAACATGGTACCTTGTCACATTTTTCATATATCCTGGAGACAGAAGTGGTACTCAGGGCCCCTTTGCTGGAGCATTTGCTTTTTTCTTTGTGTTGAATGTAAATGTATCTTTCTAATACTATAATATTTCTTTAGCTTTTGAAAATAACAGCAAAACTTGGTGGTGTGATGCTGCCTGCACTATTTACTGTGGTCCAGACTTCTCCTTTTTCAAAAGACCTATTCGACTTTTGGCAAGATGCCTCTTACAGTTTGTGATTTGTCTGAGATGTCTTTTCCTGTCTTCTCTAAAATCAGGCACATGTGTGTCTGGGATAGTTGTGTAATTTGTAGCAGTCACTTCTAGCCAGATTAAAAAAAGATTTAAATTAGATTTATTCTTTAGCATGTTTATTCTTATGGTTAGTAGTGATGCATGAACACTCTCTTCCATTGAAAAACACTTCCATTGAAAAGTTGCAAGTGTTACAGTAGGAGACAGGGCTGAGACCAGTTGCAGGGGCTTGCAGAGTGGGTGCAGGTGTTAAGTAAACAAGCCTCAAGCAGAAGCTAACTATAGGGGCTGTTAACCACAGGCAAGAACCAACTTCAGTGGACTTGTCCACTGTCTCTGTCACCTTACGAGAACTTTGGCTAATTATAATATTATTTACTTTATGGTTTTAAAATTTCTCCACCTTGAAATCACCACGACAGTTCTGAGACAACCATATAAAGTATGAAAATGGGGATCAAATTCTAGAAATTTCTACCCAAATTCTTAGTAAAATCCAACCCCTTAGCTTTGAGTATTCCTCTCATCAATTAGTAAGACTTCAAAAGACCAAAACCCACTTCCTCCCAGTGTATCTGCTCTGTTCAAGCCTGCCTGCTCTCTTACTCTTAAGGGAGTGTACTTTCGCTTTCAATCTTTCAATAAAAAAGCTGCTTGCTTGGCTTATGGGGTACTCCCTGAAATTCTTTTCCCAGTGATCACCAAGAATCTGGTAAAACCTCTACTCAGAGGCTGCTAACAGTTTGCAATTTGAGACTTCTTTTCCTGTCTTCTCTAAAATCAGGCACATGTGTATCTGAGATAGTCTTGTAATTTGCAACAGTATCTTCTAGCCAGATTAAAACATTTTTTTTAATTAGATTTAGTCTTGGGCATGTTTATTCTTATCATTAGTAATGATGCGTGAACATTCTCTTCCATTGAAAAACACTTTATGTAAGGGATGGTGTTTCTCCTCCTCCTCCCCTGCTCAAACTCCCTCCTCTTCTCTCAAACTTATAGAAAAATTGCAAGTATAGTAAAAAAAGGAAATGAAGAACCTTTTATCTCCCCAAGTCAACTGATGTCCTAACACCCTCAAATACTATATAATATTTTTCTTACAAATAAGGATATTCTTCCACATGGTCACAAAACAATCATTGATCAGTAAATTAACCTTGTTATTTTACTGTCATCTAATTTTTGGATCCCATTTAAGTTCTTTCAAATTATCAGAACAATATTTTTGACAGCAAAGGGTCTGGTTCAGAATCTTACATTGTATTTAGTTATGTCTCTTCTTAATTTCCTTTAATAGGGAATAGTTCTTCAGTATTTCCTTGGCTTTTATGGTCTTGATTTTTTTTTCACTCAGGGTTTAATTTTGGATAGTTTATTTTTTTCTCACATAGTAAAATGGAGAGGTACAATACATTATAATCCCAAGGAAATTTTTATATTAAAAATGCTAACTTTTGGCTTAAATTTGAAAGAGTCTCATTTAATAACTGAATAATGAGGAAATATACAATCAAGGCTGGCTGAAATCTTGTCTATATTACCGTATATTTTTAATCACACATTATTTTAAACTTCTGTTTTTACCATTTTACTAATCTTTTCTTCTGTGATGTCAAGTTTTCTTTTAATCCCATCCAGAGTATTTTTCATTTCATACATTGTATCTTTCCTCTCTAGAATTTTCATTTGGATCTTTTTAATATCTTTTACATCTCTTCTTAACTTTTTGAACATTTGAAATATAGTTGTAATGACTGTTTTACTGTACTTGTCAGTTCTAACAACTGTGTCAGTATTGGGTCTATTTCAATTGAATGATTTTTCTCATCATTTTGGGTCATATTTTCCTGCTTCTTTGTATGACTGGTAATCATTGATTGGATACCAGAGTATGTAAATTTTACCTTGTTGGATGCTGGTACTATTATGTTCTTATAAGTATTCTCAAGCTTTGTTCTGAGTCACAGTTAATTATTTGGAAACAATTTTCTTATGTTTTGCTTTTAAGATTTGCTAGGATCAGCTTAGTGTTTAGTCTGGGGCTAATTATTCCTCAATACTCAGGCAAGATGAGTACTTGGCCTAATGTTCCATGAATTACTACTTTTTTCAGTCTTGCTGGTGTGAACAGAGACCATTCCTAGCTCTGTATGAGCACCAGGTATGATTACCTGTAATCCTTTCAGGTGGATATTTCTCCAGCCTCTAACAGTTTTCTCACATGCATTTCTGATCAGTTTTCTGTTGACTCCTCTAGGGGGGATATTTTGCAGATTTTCGGAGTTGTCTGTCTTTCTAGTTCTCTCCTCTCTGGTACACTGTTCTGTGAGCTCTAGCTGCCTTGAGCTTCTTGGATTCTCAGTTCTGTTTTTTTCCAACTCATTAAGATCCTTGGGTTCTACCTGCATTTCCCCTATAACAGGGGCCCCCAATCTATGGTGAGTTGTGTAATTATTTCATTATATATTACAATGTAATAGTAATAGAAATAGAGTGCACAATAAATGTAATGCATTTGAATCATCCTCAAACCATCCCCCCTCCTCGGTCCGTGGAAAAATTGTCTTCCATGAAAACGGTCTCTGGTAACAAAAAGCTTGGGGACCGCTGCCCTATACTGTAGCCTGAACTGTGTCCTGGATACTCTTGAGGCAGGAAACTGGGGCAACCATAAGGCTCACCTTATTCTTTCCCACTTCTCAGGGATCATTGTCCTTTGTTGCCTAATGTCCAGGGTTTTGTATATTTTATTTTTTTGGCAGGCAGTTATATCTCGTCTTTGTTACTTCATCTTAGCCTTGTACATTATGTTTCTATAGAAAATTAACATGCCCGTACCACCTCAGGGTATAATACATATATGTTATTGTTTTCCTGTGTGTTTTCCCAAATAGGGGATGAATACTTCAATACAATTTAATTTTATTGGCTGTATAAAGTTAAATTACATGTAAACATAGTTTTAATAACTCAGTTGGCAAGTACTGTGTTGTTGGATGCTTAGATTGTTTCTAAAATTTTTGTCGTACATGATATTGCATCAAATATCCTTGTGGCAAAATCCGTGCCCTTAATATTCTTTCCACAGTATAAATTCCTATTAGTGGAGTTACATACTTTCCGATTCAGCATATTTTTTAGGATCTTGATGCGAACCATACATTCATACATCTATAATGCATTCCGGAAAGGTTTTAACAATTGCACCTACACCAGAAATATATTCGAGTGCCTATTTTCCTACATTGTGTACAAACACATCAGAAAACTTTCAAGCATAACTTCCTCATGTTGAGGTACAGTTTTGAATCATTATCCTTTAATTCAAGCACTCAGAATTGATTTCGATTTATTCTCCCAAAGGTGCTTGAATTTTAAGCTATTTGAAACCTTAAATAATGGAAGATGTCTCTGTCAACAGAACACTTTGCTATTAAAAACGGTTATTCAGGGCTGAATCACTTTTCTTACCACTGCCGCAGACTTCTATATTCTGATTAACTGTTTTGACACTTTGCCCCCACCCCCATTTGGTCTCTTTTCTTCCCTATTTTCCTTTCCTTCATCTCTAGCAATAAGAATATATATTCATATTCCTTCTATTTTAGGCCATTTGGGAATGACTTCTGATGTTAGAAACATGCACTTACTTTAGAAGGAAATACCTTCCAAGACTCCTTGGTCTGCTGTGGTTGGAAGAGTCTACCTTGCCTGAGGCTTGGTTATAGAGGTTGTAATTCTCCTTGTCCTGAAAACTGTGGACTAAAAACACCCCAGCTTGGCTCAGTGGTTCCTTCCTTAAGCATTCCTCAATATAAATGTATCGGCCTAGTGTGATAGCTCACACCTGTAATTCCCAGCACTTTGGGAGGCCAAGGCAAGAGGATTGCTGAGGGCCAGAAGTTTGAGTCCAGCCAGGGCAACATAGTGAGATTCTGTCTCTACAAAAAAGAAAAAAAATTAGCTGAGTGTGGTGGCATGTGCCTGTAGTCCCAGGTACTCAGGAGGCCGAAGCAGGAGAATTGCTTGAGCCTGGGAGTTGGAGGTTACAGTGAACTATGATTGCGACACTGCATTCCAGCCTGGGCAACACAGCAAGACCCTGTCCCTTAAAAAAAAAATAAAGTACACAATAAATGTAACACATTTGAGTCATCCTCAAACCATCCCCCCGCTCCTCGGTCTGTGGAAAAATTGTCTTCCATGAAAATGGTCCCTGGTACCAAAAAGGTTGGGACTGCTGCCCTATACTGTGGCCTGAACTGTGTCCTGGATACTCTTGAGGTAGGAAACTGGGGCAACCATATATATGTGTACACACACACACACATATATATTATATATATAAAAATGTAGCCACCCTATCCTTTAGGTTACTTCCCCCCTAGGTGGGAATCGTAATTCCCGTTCATCTTTGCACTGCCCTGGGACCTGTGCAGATGGCTGAGGGTCATGGCACGCAGATATTAAAATGATCAAGAGTTCAGACACTGTGGGCCTTGGACCCTGGAAAGAAACAGGGAAGTATGAAGTCTGTCTCTTAAAAAGTATAATTCTCCTACTTTTCAAGAGGATTTTCTCAGGCCTCTTTGTTGCCTCCTCTTCCTTCAGTCCCCTTTAAAATGTAGATCCCGGCCCCTCCCTCCTTGCTCTCTTCCTTCATGACAGATCACACTCGCTCCAGTTCGTTTTTCTCTAACTCGGAAATCTGAGATTTGAGATTAAGACAGCGAGTTTATCTATGTAATTTTTGGTCGATTTCTTCAGTTTCTAGAATACTGGACTCCAAACTGATAAAATACACATCAAATAGTGCGATTGTAATTGTGTTGCTTTCTGCAGTCAGTGTGAGCAGGGTGGGCTAGCTGTCGTCCTTCCTGTGAATGCGTCAGCTCTGTGCCATGTGGAAAGAACGATAGATTTTGGGGCCAAATGTAGAATAAAAGGTCTGATTGAAAAGCTGGAGAAGCAGATGGAAAAACTGATCCTGTAAGTGGAGCAGGAAAGATTTACAAGCATGAAGTATATTGTCTGCTGTGAGTATATGGAAGCAAGATCTTAGCTAGGCCTGATGCTCTGAGGAAGAAAGTTTCTGCAGCCACAGGTGGTGATGGTGTTTTAAAACAAAACATGAGGAACTTATCTGGTTTCTCAAATGCTTTTTAATTTCTTTGTTCTGACTCTGCAAGTGAAGCAAATGGACTCTGAAAGTGGTCATGGCTTCCTTCATCCCAGCTGGACCATTTGCCTCACTGTTTTTCTAGAAGGCAGTGGTGAGGATGGGTAGCCCAGATAAAAAGTTTAGCATGGCTGTTCCTTTGTCACTGTGTTTTCCCCTTTCTTTTTCCATTTTAGTTCTTTAAATCTGAAATTATGATTTTATGAACTTTAGAAATGAAATAGTATCAGTTGGCTCCTTGTCAAAAGGTGAAGAATTTCCTCCTTTTTCATGGGATTTTTCTAGAGTTTTCATCTTAGCTTATTAATTATATGCATTTTGGTTGTATAGCTTTTTTCCTCCGTTTGTTATAATGCATTCTTTTTTGTCACCATTATTGTCACAGGTATTCTGTGTTTGCCTGGATTGACAGGGTGCTCTTGCCAAAGTTCTCCTGAGCACATTATTCTGATTTGTCAAATGAGTAGTTGTATTACTTCATCCAGTAGAGTTTTCAGGGAGAACTATATCCTGCTCATATTTAAAAGTGCCTTGTTCTTGCTACTGCAAGTAAACGACAGCTTGGCTAAATGTAGAATTTTTGAGTCATTCCATATTTCTGACAAAATCTTGAAATTTGTTCCTTTGTCTTATCATCTATTGGGGTCAGGATGATGGCTGTGTTCAGCCCAGTTTTTTTTTTTTTTCCCCATTGTGATTGATTATTTTAATGGGAATTTTTTTTTAACTTTTGAAGCTTAGTAACTTAAACCTGTGTTTTAACTACAGAGTATTTACTGCATATTTTTTTTCCTGTAATGTGGTGAGCTCTTTTTAAAACATTGTGATAAAATACACACAATGTAAAATTTACCCTCTTAACCATTTAAGCATACAGTTCAGTAGTTTTAAGTACATTCACATTGTAACCTCCAGCTCCTGGGCTCAAGCAGTCCTCCTGCCTCAGCCTCCTGAGTAGCTGGGACTACAGGCACACGCTACCACATACAGCTAATTTTTTTTTTCTTTTTTGTAGAGACAGGGTCTCACTACGTTGCTGTCTACTTTCTATGAGATCCACACTTTTAGCTCCTACATATGAGTGAGAACATGTGATATTTGTCTTTCTGTGACTGGATTATTTCCCTTAAATAATTCCTCCAGTTCCATCCATGTTGCTGTGAATGACAGGATTTCATTCTTTTTTGTGGCTGAATAGTATTCCATTGTGTGTGTGTGTGTGTGTGTGTGTGTGTGTGTGTATTTCACCTTTTCTTTACCCATTTGTCTGTTGTTGGACACTTAGGTTGATTTCATATCTTTGCTATTGCGAGTAGTGCTGCAATAAACATGGAGGTACAGATGTTTCTCCAATACACTGATTTCCTTTACTTTGGATAAATGCTGAGTAGTGGGATTGCTGGATCATGTGGTAGTTCTGTTTGTAGTTTTATGAGGAACCGCCATACTGTTTTCCATAGTGGCTGCACTAGTTTATATTCTCACCAACAGTGTATGAAGACTCCCATTTCTTTGCATGACTTTTAAAAAATTATAGCAGGTACTTTGTTTGGCAGACAGTGCTAGTTATCACTGTTACCATGTTCCCAATATAAATATTACTGTAAACTTTTTACAAACTAACTGAATATTTGATGATATCAAGTACCTCTGGTTAATTGTTAAGTATGATTATGACAAGGCAGTTTTTTTAAGGAGTTTTTATTTTATTATTTTTATTTTTTGAGAGAGAGTCTCACTCTGTTGCCTGAGCTAGAGTGCCGAGGCATCAGCCTAGCACCTCAAACTCCTGGGCTCAAGCAATCCTGCTGCCTGAGCCTCCTGAGTAGCTGGGACTATAGGCATGCGCCACCATGCCTGGCTAATTTTTTCTATATATTTTTAGTTGTCCTATTGATTTCTTTCTATTTTTAGTAGAGACAAGGTCTCACTCTTCCTCAGGCTGGTCTTGAGCTCCTGACCTCAAGTGATCCTCCTGCCTTGGCCTCCCAGAGTGCTAGGATTACAGGTGTGAGCCACCACGCCCAGCCAGGAGTTTTTATTTTTTGAGGACAAAAGCTAAATATGGTTGATACACTAAGTTATTTATAGTGCATATATATATATCATGCTGAGTTACTTACAGATGAAATAAATGATACCTGGAATTTTTTCCTCTTTATTATTTTTTAAAAATATGTATTTTAATTGACATAATAATTATACATTTATGGGTATATGTATATACAATATGATATTTCAATACATGTATACAAAGTGTAATGAACAAATCTGTGTAATTAGCATATCTATTGCCTCAAACCTTTATCATTTCTTTGTATTGGGAACATTCAAAATTCTCTCTCCTAGCTATTTAAAAAATATAATAAATTGTTTATTGTATTCACCCTACAGTTCTACAGAACACTGGAACTTATTCCTTCCATCCCTTAACCAATCGCCCCCTATTCCCACCTTCCCAGCATCTAGTAACCACTATTCTACTCTCTTCCATGAGATCAATTTTTTTAACTCCCACATGTGAGTGAGAACATGTGGTTTTTATCTTTCTGTGCCTTACTTATTTCACTTAACATAATGTCCTCCAGGCTCATCCATGTTGTGGCAAATCAAGACAGATGTTTGTAATTTAAAGTGTCAGATGGCTCTGTGAGGCTTGCTAAGAAAGCAGAGTCCCTGCTCCCTCCCTACCATTTCGTCTTCCCCAGAGCTGCCATATTGAGTTCTTTCAGTGGCCTCATGTGATATTTACATTGAATCTCTAAGATTTTTACTTCTTTAAAAATTTTTTTATGGTGTACAACATGTTTTGAAAATGTATATCTTGCGGAATTCTAAGATTTTTACTTCTACTTTTTGACTTATCAATTTTGAATATTTATGGATTTGCCATGTGGAAGGCGTGCCATACACATACGCCTATCCTGTACCTCCTTGTCCTAATACTGTTAGGTTGTGATTTTGACTAGGCCGTTATTCGATGTCAATGTGATGATGACCTTGTTAATGTTCATACCTGAGCTATGTAGAATTCTATGAATCCTTTTCCTCCTATGCAAATTTTTTGTTCTCCTTTAAGTCAATCATGCTTTTGATGTTTGCCTAGTTTTCTGTGTGTTTATTACTCATTCAATTCCAAGTGCTCTCAGTTGCAGAAATCCGCTCTCAGTATATCCAGATGGACGGTTATTCTGTCAAGTGTACCTTTTGAGTCTTCTTGTCACCCCCCTGAATCTTCCTTCCCAATTATGCCAGGAGTTCCCTTTGATTTTCTCCTGGATTGGACTCCTGTTTTCTGTATCACATGCCTGCCTTTTTCTTAGTTTCCTTCCTGTTTTACAGACAAATACCTTCCAATAGAATTCTTGGTTATAAATTACTTTCTTCATTGCTTCATTGTCGTCTAGCCTTTAAGGTTGCTGTTGAAGAATCCAGAGACTTTCAGATTCCTAATCAATCCTTCGTTTATGAGCCCCTCTTACCCTCTTTCTGATGTCTTATAGGATTTTTCTATGTAGTCACCATGCTGTACAATAAATCTCTTAAATTTATTCTTCCTATCTAACTGTAAATATATATCCTTTGACCAACATCTCTCCACCCCCTCTCCCTCCCAGAGGCTAATCACAGCAGGCTCTGGTAATCACCATTCTACTCTCTACTCCTGTGGGATCAACTTTTTTAGAGTTTTGAATTATCAGTTTTTAAGCATCCTGTTTTTGTTTCAATGAGTGCAGTATCTTCTTCTTGATGTTACTATTATTAAGTGTTTTCATCTGCTCCAATTCCAGAGAGAAAAGTTTTCCTGTCTTGGGCCTTAGATGTAAAAGACTAGCTTCAGATGCTATTGAGCTCTGGTCGGGGAACCAGATACTAAGAAAGACAAGCTATAGTCTGGCCTTCCTGTATCTCATCTTGTTCCTCTAGGGTTGGGGTTCAGGGTTTTTTCTACTTGGTTTCTGCCAGAGCTCTCTGAAGAATGATATGTAAGTTTGAAAATTTTCCCCATTTGATCTAAATTGTTGTATATCTGTAACACATTTCTTTTTTAAAAAAATTTTGATAGATTTAGGGGTATACATAATTTTTAGTTACATGGATGAATTGTATAGTGGCGATGTCTGGATTTTTAGTGTACCCATCACCCAAATAGTGTACCTTGCACCCAATAGTCTTTCTTCCCTCATCTTCCTCCTGCCTTCCCCCCTTCCTAGTCTCCAATGTCCCTTGTGCCATTCTGTGTGCCCTTCAGCCCCCACAGCTTAGCTCTCACTTATAAGTGAGAACATGAGGTATTTGGTTTTCCATTCTTGCAGTTATCTGTAACACTTTTCTACAGTTTTGAGGATACATTTATCCTTTCCTGGTTTCAGCATTGATGGTTTCTTCTTTCCTTCTTTAGTAGTTTTGTTCATCTATTTTGTTTTGGGGATGAAGGCTTTAAAATCTTCACCCATGCAGCTTTTTTCTTCCACTGGGAGGTGTGATTCATCTGCTTGACTAATTTTATTTTCTGCTTTATTTTATCTTCTACTTTCTGATTTATTCATTGCTTTCATTCCAGTTCATAATTTAGATTTTCTTTTTTCTGGTGAATGTAAACTCTTTTCTGATCTCACATTTCTGTCCATGACTACCTGCACTATGTTCAAAGATGCTATTGTGTCCTTAGGAATTTTAAGAACATGAACTAGAAATTTTCTAAAGTTTTCTCTCTTATATAGTACACCTATTTCTTAAGTAAATATTTGCTCTAATTGTAGAATCTTCCCCTTTTTTTTTTTGTACCATAGTATGTTTCATTTGTCTGGTGGATCTGGATTTTTCTCTGTTGCCTATCCTCAGAGAGAGAAGTCTATGCATATTCAGTATTGGGTATTGCCCTGTGTTCTTTCAGGAGACTTGTATGAGTCACTGTTTGACTCAAGCCCAGATGAAGGGAAAAGGTTAGGTTTGCAGGAGATTAATTTACCAATTAGAAATTCATCTTCCTGTGAGGCCAGGGAAGGGAGCCAGCATCAGCTCCAGAAGTAATCAAAGGGAGGTTTGCTTCAAACCAGAGACTTTCTTTTAGGTACTTGGTGTGGCACTCAGTGATTAGCAAGGTCATTGTCACTTGGCATGGCTGCCCTTGCCAGAAGCCAGCTCATAGTGTTTTTTTTCCCCTGCATGTTTTCTGTGGCAGTCATTATGCCACATATAAATCAGAAGTAAATGCAGCCGAGGTTACTTGCTGGGTTGGCTTCTGGAGCCAAGAACCCTTTTAAAGGAATTAGTGTATTTTAAATGTACCCCAACTCCCCCCTGGCTTAGTTCCCTCAGTTCCCATCCCTCTAAACTAGGGGTATCATTATGGGTTTATTGGCTTCTCATTGGCTTATTTTCATGCAGTTGCAGTTTCACATGAAGGGGATTTGTGCCTTAGTTCTTTTGTCAGCCTCCCATGTTGCTTCTTTCCAGGACATATTTCTGGAAATTTAAGCAATAGTTGGGCTCCATCTGTAGTTTCGAGGGCTGATTCAGGATATTTCCCAGTCTTGTAATCAACTGGCCATTTGTTTGGTGATCTGGCACAGAGAAATTAGCCTATGTAGCTGTCTTATTTGGAAATTGTATTTTATGTACGTAATTTGAATTGTGTGGCAGGGAGGATATTAATTCATACCCATTGGCTGTAGGGGAATGGATGAATGGTCCAGTAAATAAATAAAGGGAAAAGCTCATCTTTTGCAAGCGAGAGGCATTAGAGGTAGTTTTATGGTTTTGAGAAGAGCAATATAGATCAGAAGAGATGCCTAGGAGAATAGAACATGGAGACAACTGGGGAAAGGAGAAGGGGCCTCAGTAAGGGTCCAAGTGCAACTGGAGAGTTTGATGTCAGTGGGGTAAACCCACCCTGCATTGTCGTTTTCTGTGGGTGGAATACATTTCTGAAGCTTAAGCAAAGGAAATGGAGAGTTAGGTTGATGGTAGTTTAGAAGACTTACGGAACAGGTATTCAAGTACTTGGTGGCATTCAGAGGGGTGTAATTCTTTAACAATTCTTGTGCAACTCTATAATTGACAGTCTCGGGCACTGATTAAGCAGGAGGCTAGTCCGTCAGAGGGAACCAGTTTACTTAGCTATAAACTGAATGGTGTTGCTACTTAGGTTATTGTCTTTTTTGTCTTGTCTAGTTCCGTGATTTGTGTAGTTTTGTAAGTTGGGAAGTAAATAGATTTCATAGATGCAATTTTAAGACATTACTTCCGAGAGAGCTGATTTTTACCTTTGAAGTAATGTTGTTTAGCCCTTGTATTTGGCAGAGTTAAGTAACCGTACGCTATTTTATAAAGAGTTTTTATGGTGTGTGAATAGGTTCAACAAAAGGCTCAAAATTAGATACGTCTCAAATACTTTAGGGGAAGGCAGTTAACTTTCTGTCCTATTTTCTTGAAAACATTAATCTAACAATATGTCCTATAAATTAGGCATCTCAAGGGAATGAAACACAAAACAAGGGTAACATCAGTAAAGTTTTATGTAGATGAGAACAGCACAGGGCTCTCTGTCTCGGGGTTGCTCTATAGGTCATCTGACTTTCATCCTGCTTTCTTCATTTTCTATGTGACTTTTTTGCTTAAAGATTCCAAGTACTTTCCATCCCTTCTTAATCTATGTTCATTTGGAGGGTTGGTCTATGGAAAGAGCATGGGCTGTAGAGTCAGTCTTGGTTCAGATCTCCACCCGCTCACTTCCTGGCTGTGTGCCTATGGGTATGCTGCATAAGTTTTCAAAGGTGTCTCCTCTGTGAAATGGGTTAATGATACCTGCCTCAAACTCTGTGTGAAACGACTGCCCCAAAGCTTGGCATCCAGTGGGCTTCCATTAAATCCCAGTCCCCCATCTCCCCCTCTCCTGTTTTTTAGCAATAATACCATATGGTATATTTATTTTTGGGTAACATCCATTTCTATATCTCTTTCCTTACTGCAGGACAGGTGCCTGTATCCACCTTTTAGGCAACTCTCTGTATTATAAATGTCGAAAATATTTTAAGGTTAAATTGCTTAATGACTTGACTTTGCTGGAATGATATTGGACCCAAGCATGTCGTATGAGTTTTTAAGGACAGAATCTTGCTTACCTGCTTTTTTGTTTTTTAGATATTGATATATTCATCTATCTATCTCACACAGAATAGAGCAAGATAATTGAGAATTATAAATATATAAGAAGGAGAGGGAAAAAGTAGAAGTGCCCACAAAAATGATGCCAGGAATTTTATAAAACAGTGTACCATGCAGTCCTATAATTTTCTTGGGGTAGGCTTGACACCTTAGTGGTCATCATGGAAAACGGAAGGCATTCTTGTGTACATATACCTTTTTCCTGGCTTGTTCATTTAAATTCACAGTTTGCCTAAAATTAAAAAAAAGATTAAAAATTAAATGAGACTTTATTACAGCTCTTTTATATTTTCTCCTAAAACTGGGACTAAAGAGAATATCAGTATTGTCTCAGGGAAGCTATGGATGAATTCTTTGTTGAATGTTATACCAAGATAGCTTGAGAACTTTACTCTTACTTGTTAAGAAAAATAATCACTCTAAAAGAGGGGAAGAAAATAGGAAGAGTCTACAATTCTAAACAATTAGAACTTAAAATGATTGAATTTTCATATCACCCAGCAATATCCTTTCTTTTATTCAAAAGCTATTTATTGAGCATCTACAGAGAATTAAAGGCATAATCAATAAGACTGAACCAGCGTCTGCTTTCAGGAACTTTTGTCTATAAATAAACTTTCTGGTTCCACCAACATGCAAGATGACACCTGACTACTTTTAAATTATTGGAAAATGATATTTTCATAATAGTAAAAGTAATCAACCACAGAGATGTGGTTCAAATGATTTTTGAATGATTTCAAATGATTGAAATTTTCATTTCATTGCCTAGACATGAAAATTTTTCTTATAAGAATTTTTCTTTTCTTAAAATGAAAAATTTTTACCTTTTGTACTAAATTAAAATGTGGAAACAATCAGATCAAGCTTTGGACAGAGCTAGGTCATGCTTTACTATAGGGAATTTAGCATCATTCTGGGTTTTCATAATCAACGTATCAATAAGAGATTTGGTTATACTTTGTGCTTATATAGCATCGTTTCCTTGAGGATGTCAGAAGAATTTTAGAAATGTCCTCTTCCTCACACGTGTGGGACTCTGATTTATGAAACTCCTCACCCACCTGTCTGAGAACCCTACTTTCTTGTGACCAACTCCTGTAATGTCGAGGTTTCTTACCTTTCTTTAATCTTGAAAGTGGTAACTAAGTTCCTTGAGAAAATGTAAACATGAAACATATTCACTTTCTTAGGTTTCATACTGGATTGGGAGTTGGGGTTTTTGCTGTAGTCCTGGTTGTACCACTAACTAAATGGGTGATTCTAGTCCCTTCTCTTCTCTAAGCCTCAGTTTTTTCATCTGCAAATGGGTAGAGTTGAACTGGGTGATCTCTAACCACTCGATGGTGTTACAGTAGTCCACCCTTATCTGTGGTTTTGCTGTCTGCGGTTTCAGTTACACCAAACTCAGTCTAAAAATACTAAATGAAAGATTCTAGAGCTTTAAATTGCCCACTGTTCTGAGTACCATAGTGAAATCTCACACCACCGATGAGAAATCATTCCTTTGTCCATTGTATCCACAATGTATACGCTACCTGCTCATTAGTCATGTAGTAGCTGTCTCGTCATACACAGGGTTCGGTACTATCCACGGCTTCAAGCATCCACTGGGGGTCTTGGAACATACCTCCCTCACATAAGGGGGTACTACTATATTCTCTCTGCCCTTTGTATGTAAACTGTCAGCTCTCAGTTGTGGACCATTCGATTCCCTTATTGTTTAATGACGGAGTGGCTTCTGCCCCTGACTCACCTTTCCCATCTCCACAACTTGAAACCGCCTACCCCAAACAGCTAGCTGGCGCTCAGAATTAGATCCAAAGCTATGAAAATATATCAACTTAACATCATTTGGATAAATGGTACAGAAGTCATAGCTTTTAGATCTTAGATCTTCCCTACCAGGTTCCTCTTTTCATTAAGCTAGTATTTGACACTGGGGAGAGGGATTTTTGTCTCCTGGCCAATGGAACTTCTCTGCCACGTGCTAGTCCTCTTATGCTAAATGTGGGTTTTCCTATCCTCTTCTAGGTACACAGTTTCTCCTAGTATGACCTCGATCTGATCAGCAACCACGAGAATTCGACTCCCGTGTCCTGTACCGTAGTGCTGGGGCCTGATCATCGCCCACTCTGCAGAGCTGTCATGGCTGCTGCCTCTACTTCCACCCCTGTCATTTCACAGCCCCAGGTAAGAGATTCAAACTAGCATGGGTTTGAGCTAATCAAGGTTTTGTCGAATATTGAACTTGAGTTTAAGAATGTGTGTTTGACTCTAGGGATCATGTATATTTCTCTCATTATCATTTGGTGGGTATTTGGATAATGGTGCTTTTGTGAGTGAGGTGCCATTTAGTTCAGGAAGCAGCTGGAACAATGAACAAGTGATTTTAGTGAACTGGCCTCTGTTCATAGGGGGCCTTGGTTTTCAGTGCCGAGCATGCCTGTTACGCTAGGCATCGAACTCTAAATCAAGATAACTCAGTAGTAAATCCTGCTGTTTTTCCTCTCTGGGCTTTTTTTGGGTTTAATAAAATATTTTAGAATAGATCTAATCTTATAACAAGTTTTCTGAGTGTTGTCTCATTATCTTCCTCTTATAATTATCATTTTGCCTTGACCTGTTCTGGGAACTTTGAAAGCAAAATGCAATTCTAGAAAGTTCTGAACAACAGTCATAGGAGTTACTTTTTCTATCCCGTGAACAGCAGGAATATGGCTGGAACATTCTTTGTTTAGGTTATTTTACAACACAATCTATTCAGATACTCGCTGAACTCTTTTGGATTCAGCAGGGTGTGCAGTACGATGTGGAAACAGACTTTGGAGTCGTTAGGCCTCAATTCACCACCCTGCTCCTTAGTAACGCTCAGCTCTCTCAGCTTCGGTTTCCTCTCACGTTATCATACCTCACATTATGGTTATACGGATTAAATGACAGAATAAATGTGAAACACACAGTAAGTGCTCAATAAGTGTGGTTTCCCATTTGCTCTTCTTTTATCTTCTCCTCTGTCTAAAGTATGACCTCCCCTCTCATTTATAACAATCATTTTTAGACCAAGGTTAAAGAAAAAAGTATACCTTCAAGAAAAAGTCGTATTGATTGAAATTTAAACCTCGATGATATAGACTGTCCCACGCTTTTTTCTGTAGCATTTTGCAGGCTATTAAATTTTATATGTATTTCAAGTAGGGGTGTATGTGTTTGTGAGAGAGGGAGAGGAGAAAGAGGGGAAAGGGAGAAAAGGGAATTTTTACTTCATTTGTTACAAACTTTCTTTTCTTCCCTGGCAGACCTTGGGATTTTATCGTATGGATAAAGTCCTTGCCATTCTTGAAGCTTTTAGTATTTTTTTTCCTGGGATGTTTAGTATTATTGTCATCATGTGTATTTCTCTTTCTGGTAAATGGATCACTGCCCTTTCAACACTTCGTTTTCTTTAGGTGTTTGGTTTCCCTTATTCTCAATAGTTTTTTTTTTTTTTGTGCTTGAAAGACTTGGAGAATGGGTAAAGAGATCTAGTGCCTGTTACCTGGGGTCACCATTTCAAAGTCCACTGCAGCTGTTCCCATGTAGTGACTATGGTGAGCGTTTTGAGAACAGAGTTAGGCCCTAGTACAGGTTTTGTGGACGAGACATTCCAGCATCCTGGTGTCGCTGCTGTCATTTGTCAGCATTTCTAACAGCAGCATCTTATCTGCACATCTTCCCTGTTGCATAAGCTGCTATCAGCTGGTGAGTAATATAAATACTTCTCAATGACTCATTTAATTAAAATGTTTAACACTGCCCAAGGTTGAAAGAGGTTATATTTAATAAACACCAGGGGAAATGTGTACTCTCATAAATTCTCTGTGGGAAGTAAATTGGTACAGTCACTGCAGAGGGCAATTTGACAGTATCTATTAAAATTGCATACTTTACACATACCCTGCCCCCATCTTGGTATCTACATTAGAAAAACACTCACACATGAGCCCAAGGAGGAGTGTGTAGTGTATGGAAAGATTCACTGAAGCATTGGTTGAAAACCAGGAAGTACAAAACGTTCTGAATACCCAGTAGTGAAAAGACTTAATAAATTCAAGTGTGTGGATATGACTGAAATACCATTCAGCAGTTAAAACATGAGGATATCTACAAAGCTGTATATTGCTCTGAGATATCTTATGGAAGAAAAAGAAAGCAAGATGCAGAATGATATAGGAGGGCAAAAGTTAGATCTTGCGAGATGCAAAACCCCTTCAAAGCTTAACTTTACCCAACAAAATCTTATTCCTTAGTATTTAATTTCTCCTTAGGGAGAATTTAAACTTAATTAACATTTTCTTCTTCAGGGTCACTAATAGAAAAAAAAAAAAAAGAAAGGTCAAGAAACACTGGTTTCTCAAAATATGCACATGGGCTCTCCAGTCCCGCTGCCTGAGTTGAAATCCTGGCTCTGACATTTACTTATTAACTGAGCCTGAGAGGAAGGTGTTCACCCTCTCACTGCCTCTATTTCTCCACCCGCAAAATGAGCATAGCAATGAGGAAGCCAACCTCATTGGCTGGTTTTAAGGATTAAATGAGATAATCTGTATAAAACTTAGAGTAGTGTCTGACACATATTACTCAATCCATGTTAGCAAGAAATTTTATTATTGTTCAGCAATCCCTGTGGCCAACTTGAGGATACAAAAAATGCGGCTTTGGTCCTGCTAGAGTTTAGAAATGTAGTGGGAGATACACAGATAAGGAAATAATTTCCAACACTGTGTCATGAATGCGATGATGCAGTAAGTATTGGGTGTGCCACGAGTAAAGGAGAACATCCAGAAAAGACTTGGAGGATCAGGGAAGGCTTCTTGAAGGAAGACCACCAGGCTGGGAACTAATGTCTATGAGTTATTTTGGTAAAGGAAAAGAATAAGCATGTGTGAATGTCAAATGTCCCAAGGTGAGAGAGAGCAAGAGAGCACAGCATTTAGAATTTAGTTTAGGATAATTGCAGTATAGTGAAGCACGCATGGGGTTGTCAACAGTGATGTCCCTAGAGCCACTTCTGCCGGCTCACAGGAGTGGGGGTGGAGGGTGGAGGAGTGGATTGTTAAATTTTCAGGAATTTTGTGAACTGAATGACTTCGTGCTGGTAGCTTGAAATCAGCCTCAGTGGAATATTTACACTACAGAAATTGGCAAATGCTAGAATTAGCATAAATGGGTTAGGTTATAAGATTGGAGATTTTTGCAGGGTCTTGCAAATCATACTAAGGAATTTAACATTGATTGTAAAGAATCAATAGTAGTGTAGTTTAGTGGCTACCCAGGCTTTGGAATCTTAGACCTGGGTTCAAACCCTGACTTTTGATAATTCTATTGAGCAGGTTGGTTAATTAGTCTCAACCAGGGTAGATGGGAACAGTGGTAGCAATTCATAGTTGGGAAAGTAAGCATACTTGGAAGGAGCTGCTATAAACTCTGGTATTAGGTCATGCAGAGAGGTAACTTACTGTTCTGGAGAGATGCAGACCATTGGGTCACTTGGTTCCCAGAATCCTCTGGTCAGTGATGGGCTTCTTGGTATATGTCAGCTCTTCACATGTAATTCTCACAGTCAAATTTTAGCCCAAGGCTGACTTGCCCTTACCCCCATACTTGCATTGAGGTCTTCTCTCTTATTATCAGTTTTTCCCAAACTCAGAGGAGGTAAAAATAATTTAACTACAGCATCTCTTTAGACAAAACTTAATATGCAGTTCACTCGATCAGCTTAACGTGGTATTGTCTGGCACATCAACTTGCATTCTTTTAGAGTGAATTCAGGGACCTGTGTAAAGATAAACCCACATTCAAGTGTGAAAGGCTTGAAACTCCTTTTCTAAAGCCAAAACAACAATTTTTTTAAAAAAAAGCTTTTGGTTTTGTTTGTTACTCTATTCATTTGGTAACAAAGAGCATTTTTCTAATCAAGGCTGCCTAAATACTAGATATAAACTAATTAAAATGAACAAATAGCTTGTGATTGTTTGAAGCAATAATAGGGAAGAAAGCTTCCATTGTCACTCCTGCAGGGATTGCTGTTTAGTTAGTGAAAGATATGCCTTGTGCTTTGAAGTCAGACAAGTTTGTATTGTCTGCTTTACTCCTGCCTGGACTTAAAGACAGATTTTTGTTTTCTCTTGCCGAGACAGCACCTAGTCCTTACAAAGCTAGGTGAATACCAAGGCAAAACTGGACTAGCAGCAGCAGGAAGACTGTGTGTGTAGCTGATTTATAGTTCTGCTAGTCCAGACACTGATAAAGAGCTTCCTTATCCAAAGGAAGCTCTGAGGATGTATTTGCAGTCAGGGACCTGTTCATTAGGCTGAGTTAATGTGTTCATGTCCTGTGCATGTTGGGGGGTGGGGATGAGGTAGGAAACCAACAACAACAAAAAACTTGCCACTCTCAATAGCCATTTTCTGTTTCTAGAATTGACTTAAGCACTACCTTAATTGTGTTTGATCAGGTTACTGTGGATAGAATTTGGATTAAACGTTTTATTTTCATTTTTATTAATAATAGAGGAGTCAATAATTCGATACCTGAATGAACAGTTTGGCTTCTCTCAAACCCAGGACTTGTATTAGAGACCAGAATAGGCATCTGAGAACTTAAAAGGTATTCAGTTCTCACACCTTCGATTCCAGTAAGGAAGAACTCTTTTCCGTCAGTGTTTTACAAAGCATTTCTTTCTGCCTCTCATTTACTTGGTGACCATTTTGGTTTTAAACCAAGGACATAAAGATATTTTGATCCCTCTAGGAAATCCTTGATTTCTTGTAGCTTTCACTAAAGATGTGAATTCGGGTAGATTTTCAATGTCTTAATCAAGAGATTGTTCCTCTAATTCTTATTCAGTGTTCTGATAAAAGGTGATTGGTCTCTGCTTGTCTGTTGAAAGACAAGTTTTTTCTTTTTGAACATCATTACTGATATATTTTCTTAACAAAATATATCATATTAATATTTCCAAAATTTACATTTTGGAAGGTTTTATTTCTGGTATTAGAGAGTAGATGTTTTTTGATCAAAGTAACTAAATTTCACATAAAAGGGGTTGCATTTTTTTGAGGTTGAAAGATTTCCGGGGTTTTTTTTGGTAGATTTTTTTAGTATAGTAGTTTTCAAACATTCACAAAAAGAAAAATAATATAGTGAATTTCAATATAGCCACCACTTAGATTCAGTAAGAATTAACATTTTGGCACACTTGCTTCACTTGCTTTCATTTTTGGGGGGAAGAAGTATTTTAAAGTAAACCCCTGGTGTTGTCATTTTTTTTTTTCAATCCTCATATGTCAGTATGGATCTCTAAAAAATAATTTGCTTACATAACCACAATACCGGTATCATACTTAACAAAATTAAAAAAGACTCCTTAATATCACTTTATACTCAACATATTCAGATTTCCTCAGTTGCTTTTTTAAAACATGTTTTAGTAGTTTGTGTGCCACCCTTTAAAAAAAAATGATTAGATCAATTTACTTTTCTGTATAAAATTATTCAATGATTCTTAAGGTTTAAAAAGGCAATTCCACTTCCTCCCTTTATTTTCTTTTTCTTTGAATTTATTTTCTTTTTTCATACTGATTATCAATATGTATCCTCTTTGTTTTCTAAGTGAGAAAACAGATTGAATTATGACCAGAATATTTCACCGCTGAAGGATACAAAAACGAGACATACACTGAATGCTCCAAAGTAAGGAAAGTAGTATAATGGTTGCAATTGTTAAATTATGGGTCTCTAAAGTAAGGGATCGTAGATTATCTTGATAGTGCTTTCTTTCAGACAATTAATTGCAGTATGAAGTATATTTCCAGTGCCACACAGTAAAGACATAGTGTGATCTGGCTTCACCTAACATGGAACTGAGAAAAGAGAATGCATGGGCTTAGATCCAGGTGAATTTTGGTTCAAATCTAGGCTGCTGTTGTACATCAGAGTTAGGGGATCTTCAATATAGGTCCCTCTTTCAGCTTTCTTTCTTTTTAATCTCTAGAATTCAAATATACACTGTGGTCACAAGTTTAAATGGCAAAAAAACTGCTAAGTGCTTTGTGCAGTATCAGCCCTTTGCTAGATACCTGCGATATGTGAGTTCCTTCCCTTTTCCCCAGGATTTCACTGGGAGTTCTTCACAGGGAGAAAGTGGTTACTGGTACATATGGGCTGTGTGCTTATGTGGTATGCCAGAAGATCCATCAAAGGAAAGCCAAGTTAGATAAACACTCCATGGAGAACTCCAGTTTATTGCCAGGAATAAATGCATGTGGAGATAAACATTGAGATTTCTGACTTACTCCATCTCAAACTCTGTTTCTATTAGAAGTTAAATTTGTTCTCATATTGCAATTTAAATTCATCTACGCCCCTTTTGTGTTTATAAACTCAGATAACGCTTGAGAGGATATATTATTTCAGAATCTGAGAGCACATTTTGAGTTTTCTATTCATAAGACAAAATTGTACAGGGGCACATAGGATAAACCACAAATGACATCTTTCATGTTTGTTTATTTTTCTTTCTATCATGTTTTTGAATTGGTTTAGTCTTTCATGATTAATGGAGCTGCTGCTTTATCCTTCAAAGGGGGTGTGGCTTTCTCCCTCTATTGTGCATTGTGGGGCTGTTTGCCTGATTTCCTTTTCATACTGTTAGGTTCTCCAGCTACTTTTCTTGGAACTTTTATTGCAGCTTTTCCATGAATAAATACTAAGGTGGGACAATGCTGTACTGTTTTTACCAGCTAAGGCAATCATAATTATAGAACCCAAAGGATTTCTGTCTTTTGAGATCTGTACCTTGGTGAAATAAGACCATCATTAAAAAAAAAAAAATCAACCTTCATTTGCTATGGGATGATACTGCCATTTGGTAATTGTGTAGCATCACTTAAGAACTGCCCTTAAGTTAAACTTATCCCATTTCATAAATGATCTTCCTAGGCCGGCTCAGGCCCAGAGAGAAGTAAACGTGGGTTAACACCTGCTCCTTAGCATCAGACAAAATGTTTATGGAAAGGCAGTGGAACAGATTAGCTTCTGAAAGCCTAGGTTGGCAATAAAGCACCTCTCAAAGATTCAGACAACCTTTGGTACCCTGAGCTCCAGTCCTATAGCAAGAGGAGTAGGGTGTGTTAGTTGGTGAACTAGGTGGCTGCCTGATTTCAAAGTCAGGGTTTCCAGCAGGTGATTTTGAAATATTTGCACTCAGATGAGCCTCCACCAGCCAGTTGAGGCCTGAAAGGAAGCACCATTTATCTGGATTCCGGTGTGGGCCCCAGCTCTGAGGCTCTCTGTTAATAGAACTCTGTTTAGCATTACCTTACTTGTAGTTGATCAGGTTACTGAAGTAACCTGGCAAAACAGTGGAGAGGAGGATCCAGGAAGCATCCCACCCCAATGGCCTGTGGGTAGTTCAGGGTTTACCTCTGCCATGCTGGATTGTGCGGAGATGACAGACAGGAACTAAGGATTCCTCGTGGTGAGGTGTAGATCCCACCTCAGTGAGACATGGCAGGGTGGAGAGACTCAGCCGCAGATCGTTCCAATGTCTCATGCAAAATAGCTTGGAAAACTAGGGCAAAAGTGAACCTGCAGATGGGAATTCAACTCCACGGTGGTGGCGAAAGAGAAGGCAGAAGAAACAAGGTGGCAAATGATAGGGGGTCTGCAAGGATTGTCGTCATCAGTCACACCATGGTAGTTTACTCCTTCAAATGATGTATCAGAAACATACATTTACTCACAGACTTAACACTTTTTGCACAATTTTTTTCTTAAAATTACTAAAAATAAATTTCTGTCACTATCTAAAATATTAAATGCTGTTTTTCTGACATGTACATATTCATTTTACTGCTTCCTTAAGCTAGTCACAGAAAGAAGAGATTACAGAGACAAGCTGTTTTGTAATAATAAAAGAACACAGTAATGGAAGATAATAGATGATAATAAAAACTAAAGTAGGCATACAATCCTATTTTTATTTATTTTGTTTTATTTTCTTGAGATAGGGCCTCAGTCTGTTGTCCAGGTTGGAGCAATCATGGCTCACTGCAACCTCCAATTCCTGGGCTCAAGTGATCCTCCTAGTTCAGCCTCCCAAGTAGCTAGGACTAACCGCTGTGTGCCACCACTCCTGGCTAACTTTTTTCTTTTTAAAAATTTTTTGTAAAGACGAGGTCTCGCTGTGTTCCCCGGGCTGGTAATCCTATTTTTAAAAATTAAAATGGAATAAGGTTATAAAGAAATATATTGTGTTATTAGCCTATGAACAAAATGGACTGATGGAAAGTAATTTTTCATTTACTTCATAGGATAAATAATTTAGTTACATCGTTTTGATCCATCAGTTTAAGTAAGGCCACGTATTAGAGATGGCGGTTGGTTTATGAAGGTTCAAGCCCTCCTAGTTACTTGATTTAAAAGTTTCAGGAGTACAGATGTCACGGAAATAGAGTAACCGATGCTCAGTTATTAAAAGAAGGCGTTTTCCTCTTCATTTTATAGATGAGGAAGCTAATATGTCCCTCTCTTTTTTTTCCCTTCCTCTTTTAATGGCTCAGATGGAATTAGGTTTCTTTCTTTCTTTCTAAAATAAAACATGTCAAACATAATAAAATGTACAGAGGGAATTATAATGCAATAATATATCCATTACCCAGCTTTGTAAAATTTTAACGTTTTGATGTAGTTTCTTTAAGATCTTTTGGGATTTAATAAATAAAACAAATGAGTGATTACAGATAAAGTTGAAGGCCCTTGTATTCCTTCCCAATTCTATTAACATTCTGTTTACCCAGACCATAAATTGATATTTATCATCTGTCTGCATATGTTTGTGGATCTATACACATGTGGGAAAAATATAGACAATATTTAGTAGGTTTCTGCACGTTTTGAACATTCATAAGAATGGTGTCCTGCACATACACTTGTCGAGTTGCTTTAGTTATTAGCATATATACAGCTATGCTTTATTTTAACTGTTGTATACCTTTCTGGTTCTATTATAATTTATCCATTCACTAGTTGAATATTTATGTTGATTCTAATATTTGATATTATAAAAGAGTGGCAGTGAAAATTCTTGTGGGTTTCCTCAGGCACCTGAGTGATTTTTTTCCTGTGTGATTTTTTTCCCTAGGGTTAGAATCTTTCAGTCTAGTGTGTGAATATGTCTAACGTTAGTAGTTTTTGCCAGTGTTTTACAAATCTCTCGGACTAAATTTTACTTTCACCAGCACTATATGACTGTCCTACCAACCCTTGATATTTTCAGACTTGTTAATTTTTGCCAACCTGTTGGAAATATTAATAAATTGGACTTCACTGCAGTTTGTATTTAACTTTCTCTCATTACCTGTAATCAGAGGTTTCTTTGCATGTGATTATTGGCCATTAAGGTTTCCTCTTCTGTGAATTGCCTGTCCACATCTTTGCCCAGTTTTCTTTTAGAATGTTTGGATTTTCTCTTTTTGATTTGTAAAATGTCTTTACAATTCACTGTCAAGAAGTCTGTCTTTTGTGTATTGCCAAACTTTCTTCTAATCTTTAGCTTTTCTTTTCATTCATTTTAAAGCCTTTTTGCAGCACAGATGTTTTAAATTTTTGGTTAGTTACATTTTATCAGTGTTTTGGTTTTATTTAGAAAGATTCTCCCTATCTACAGCTTATAAGTAGATTTCTCATTTTCTTTTAAAAGTTTTAGAGATTTACTTATTACAGTTATAGCTTTGCATTGCCCAAAATGGTTTCTGTGTATAATACTGGATTTATGTCACCTGAAATGGATTTCTGTGTGTGACGTAGATATTCAATTATTTTATTTTTTTAATATGGATGAGCAGTTAAGCCATTTTCTCAATTGATGCGGAAAGCCACGTCTCTCATATCAAGTTACCATATAAGTGTGTGTTTCAGGCTCTCTGTTCTGTTCCATTCGGCTATTCATGTATTTCTGTGCCAATATCGCAATGTTCTCTAACTACCATCACTACAAACATGTGGTATTCAATAGAGCATCTCATTCATTTTTCAAACTATCTTGGATGTTCTTGTCCTTTCATACTTTTAAATCAGTGTTTAGAGACCCTGTATGTTATGAAATGTTATGAAAGCCCCTTTGGCAGTTTAATTTTATCACATTAAATTTATACAGTTGACCCTTGAGCAATGCGAGGGTTAGGAGTATTGATCCACCATGCAGTCAAAAATTTGTGTGTAACTTTTGACTCCCCAGAGACTTTACTAGTCTACTGTTAACTGGAAACCTTTCTGATAACATATATAGTTGATTAACACATATTTTTATGCTATATGTATTATATAGTGTTTTCTTACAATAAAGCTAGAGAAAAGAAAATCTTATTAAGAAAATCATAAGGAAGAGAAAAGAAATTTACTATTAAGTGGAAGTGGATCCTTATAAAGGTCTTCATCCTCCTTGTCTTCACATTGAGTGGGTTGGAGAGGAGGAGGAAGAGGAGGGGTTGGTTTCGTTGTCTCAGGGTTGGCAGAGGCAGAAGAAAATCTGTGTATAAATGGATTCATGCTGTTCAAACCTGTGTAGTTCAAGGGCCAACTGTATATTAATATACTGGAAAGACTCATGTCATTACATCTTTCTTTATTCATAAAATAGTTTACCTTCATTTAGGTTTTCTTATAAATTTTTGAATATTATTTCTAGATTTTGAGTATTATTTCTAGATACATTAGCGCTTTCATTGTAAATGTGTTCTTTCTTGAAATAAAAACTTTTAAAATATTTTTTCTTGTGTTTCTGTAGGAACTATTGATTCATATGGCTTGATATTTAATCCAACAAATTTGCTGAACTCTCTTAATACAGTTTGTTTATAGATTGTCTTATATTTTCTATGTAACTGATTATATGTGGATGAAAATAAGTTTTTTTCCTTTTCCAGTTCTTTTCTTTTTTTACTCTGGTCTTACTGCCCTGACCATGACCACCACTACATGCCAAGAGCAACTGGTAATTGAGTCAAATTTGTTTTAAAAGCGAAAGCTTCTGACAAATATGAAAATTACTGTACATGTTTGGTAGCTGCTTTTTATTAACTTAAGGAAATTAGTTCTCTTCTAATTCTAGATTACCAAATTATATCATGAAAAGGTACTAAAAATTACCAAATACATTTTCTATGTCTTTTGAGATGATCACTGGTTTTTTTCTCTTTGAATTTGTAAAAATGGTTAATTACATAACCAGATTTTTAAATGTTAAATCATCTTTGAATCCTGGAATAAATCCTATTTAGTCATAAAAACTAATACACATACGTATCCTATTTTAGTCATGCATACACATACCTTATCTCATCTCTGTATATAAATATACGTCAATATTTTTATATGTATCTTAATATTTATATATACACACACATTGCTCTATTCAATTTACTTGCATTTTATTTAGAAACTCTGATTTATGTTCTTAAATAAGATTGGCTCATAATTTAATTTACTCTTATTCACCTTGTTTGTTCTTGTAACATGATTATGTTGGCTTCATACAAAGGTAATCAAATAAGCTTTGAAAACGTAAAACCAAAACAGCAATAGCAAGTAATTTTAGGCAGGCTTCAAAACAAATGGAAATAAAAGGCTGAACCACAGTAACATGTAAGACGAGAGTGGAGACATTGGAGTGAAAGTGTTTCAAGGGAAGAGGATAATCTTTGGACTTGAAGTGTGCATGTTAAAATATTAAGAATAAGTATTAGACAATAGAAATATAACTCTTAATAAAAGTGGAAAAGGGGGAATACACACAATCAGTTCACTTTTGTCTTTAATCATTTATTATCTGACATTCTTGGGTGTAATCCTGCTGCTGAGTGTTCTGCCAGTTCTCACACGTGGAATCCCTCCTGTGTTTTTATTCTTTTGAAAGATGAGTTTGTATTCAGTGGGGCTGATCCGAGAGAATCCTGTGTGGCTGCCCTGGGGTCTGGTCCTCTAGAGAAGCTTGGTGTGTGCTAGTGCCAGGCATATGGGAATATCCCAAACTCAGGACCCAGATTGTATTAATTTCTTCTCCTGAGGGTTCTCAAACTTGACAGTTAGTCTAACTTCACATCCCAATCTTGTGTGATTTATAGGCTTGGAGTCATGATTTCTTAATGGAGTCTTTTATTTTTTTTCCAATCTGGAGCCTAAGCTCCACACAGACTTTCTTGTTCTCTCCAGATAAATAGGTATATTATTTTTTTCTAATTTACTCATTTACTGATAGGGAGATCTTTGAGACTGCATATGAGTGGCTCTCAATTCTAACGCACTGCCTCAGTAAAGGCCAAGGGTTCATTTTCTGTTTCCCAGTAGCATTTAAAACCCTGTCTCCATAAACTCTGACAATCTGCTACCCAGCCTGTCACCTTGATTTGAAGTTCCTTCTCCACTCAGCAATACATCTGGGAACTATTTAATATATTTTATCCAGCACATCTTAGTGTTTTAAGTGGATTTTTCCTTTCCTTCCTCTTAGGACTGACAGAGAATT
>CAUYSK010028053.1:0-38884 GCA_963575035.1 Avahi laniger
ACTGTGGAGTGCTACTCAGCCATAAAAAAGATGGTGAACTAGTACTCTGTAACAACCTGGATGGAACTGGAGACCATTCTTCTAAGTGAAATACTGCAAGAATGGAAAACAAATGCCACGTGTACTCACTATTAAACTGAAACTCATCAATCAACACTCGTGTGCATACATGGTAGTAAAACTCAGAGGAAACCAAGAAGGTGGGAGGGAGCGGAGGGGACGGGTAAATTCACACCTAATGGGTACAATGCATGCTATTTCTGTCATGGGCACATTTATAACTTTGACTCAAGTGGCACAAAAGCAATTCATGTAACCAAAATGTTTGTACCTCTGTAATGCTCTTAAAATTAAAAAAATAAAAAGTGCTTGCAGGACTTTCTGGCCTTCTCCCTTTCCTCTGGGTTATCTGGCATACTGCCATGATTTTCACTACACTTTATAGCAGGGGGCAGGCAGGTAGTTAAATATGCGATCAGTGCAAGCAATAGAAAATGATGGGGTATGTGGCAAACTGGAAATGACTGAAGATATTTTATGTTATGCTTAAGAGGAAAACAACAACAACAAAAAAATCACAACAAATAAAAGGCTCTGCCAGATAAATTGAGTTCTTAGCATGTGACTTGTTACCCCTAACTCCCAAATCAGTGATCTCCAGCTGCCTCTCACCAAAGCTTCAATTCCACATAGCAAATTGTTTACTGGCTATTGAATAGGCTAGTCCTTCTCTAAACCCATTGTATTTTAAAATTACCTGGAGGAGCTTTGAAAAATACTGCTGCTCAGAGGTTTAGACTTTGGATTTAAAAATTTTTTAAAACTTCCTCAGGTGTTGAGAATTACAGGCAAAATAGATTGCTCTTTCCCAAATCCTAAGCATTTCCTGTAATTTGAAAATATAAAAGGCAAATGATAAAAAACAAGGAGTGAATTCTTTCTTATATCAGATATTACTCTTATGTTACCTTATTTAAATTCTCTTTCTCCTAATTTTTGTGTATTTGATCTGACCATTTTTGGAAATGTGTGCCACATTTACTTCAATAAATATTGATTTGTATATTTCCTTATAGAATTTTGTGTTATATTTTAATGTTAATTTTTGGTACATAAAAGTATAAAGTTACTTGTAATTTTTTTGGTGAATTGTTTCTCATATCATTTAAAATAATTTCTAGACACTGAATTTTATTTTACCATAGCTACATTTATTGGGGGAAAGGTGAACAATTATCTGGATACTTACCTATTATCCATACATATAGACATAACTATCTCTATATATCTCTCTATTTTTATATATGTAAATATGTAATTTATAGTGTATATTTATATGCATAACTATATATATAGTCTATTTTTAATCTATGTCATTTTGTTTTAACTATTTCTTGTTAGATAGTCTATGGCTGAATTAGTAGTTTTGAATTCAATGTAGCAGTCTGGATTTTTGTGATAGAATATAATCCAGTCACATTTTTTATGTTTATTAATCATTTTGAATTTATTCCTGCCACCTTTTTTTTGTGTTATCTGTTATGATTAATTTTCTTCTTCTCCTTCTCTTCTGTCTCTTATCATTTTTTTCCCCAGAGCTTTATCTTAAATTTTTAACAAACCTCTTTGCACTTTCACATTACATGTGTTTAAAAAAGTAGACATTTAGATCTATATTATTATTATTATTTTTAGTATTTTAGTGACAGAGTCTTGCTCTGTTGCCCATGCTGGAGTGCAATGGTGCACTCATAGCTCACTGCAACCTCGAACTCCTGGGTTCAAGCGATCCTCCCAGCTCAGCCTCCCAAGGTGCTGGGATTATGGGCATGAGCTACCATGCCTGGCCTAGATCTATATTATTAATATTTTTATATGTTGCATATCTATATTTTTGAGTCATGTCTTACTTTTTCTCATATTTAATATTCATTTTCATGGAGTACAATATTGAATAAATTCTCAAGGCAATATTTCAGAAGAGTTTATATATGATAAATTTTCTAAAAATGTCTTTAATTTTCCTCATACTTGAGTTTTCATGACACACTTTTGTTTTCTTTTTAATATCTTTTTTTTTTTTTTGAGACAGAGTCTCACTCTGTTGCCCTGGCTAGAGTGAGAGCCTAGCTCACAGCAACCTCAAACTCCTGGGCTCAAGCAATCCTCCTGCCTCAGCCTCCCGAGTAGCTCAGACTACAGGCATGTGCCACCATGCCCGGCTAATTTTTTCTATATATATTTTTAGTTGTCCAGATAATTTCTTTCTATTTTTTTTAGTAGAGACGGTGTCTCGCTCTTGCTCAGGCTGGTCTCAAACTCCTGAGCTCAAACAATCCGCCCGCCTCAGCCTCTTGTTAATATCTTTTAAGGAACATGATGTCAAGTTTTAGAAAAGCCTGTTTTCTTTCTGGATTGTATTAGAATTTTCTCTTTATCTTTGGAATTCAGAAATTTCACAAGGATATATCTAAGTAAACAGAAGGGTGGCGACCCTGGGGCCTCAAGGCCTCCAGATCCCCAAGTGAGGTCCCTCAACCAAATCCAAACTTCGTGAAACAAATATTAATAAAGTGATTTGTTCTGTAAAATTTGAATTCAGTCAAAAAGCCACAGTCAAGGATCCAGAAGGCCACATGTGGCCCCAAGGCCGCAGCTTCCCCAGCCCTCCTGGCCTCTCTTTTCTTTCTGCTCTTCTTCTGGAGACACTATTAGTCGTACTGCAGACTTCCCAAACATAATTCTCTAACTTTAGCATTTTTTCATAACTTTTTCCTTTTATTTTTTAGATTGTTTGATGATTACCTCTGTGTTTGCTTTTCCAACTCAAATAATTTATCATTAGTTTAGATATGAATATTCAATTAGAATATCCATTGATTTCTTGATTTTGGAAATAAGATATATAATTTCCAAGAGTTCTCATTGTTTCCTTGTCATAAAAGCCTCTTCTACTTTTTCTCCTTTTCCTTATTTTCTTCTTCCTCCTCCATCTACTCTTCCTCTGGCTTATTGGTAACACTTTCAAATCTCTGGCTATATTAATTATACTTCAGTACACTTAAGTAATCATATTTATTGAAGATTTCTTTTTCTGAACTAATAAAGTTTCCTTAGAAGTTACCTTTTCTCTTGGTAGGGTTTGATTTTTCCTCAAATATTTGGTGATTCTTGGTTATTGGTTTATATAGATAAGGATTTTGCTCAGTGGTAGTAGCTGGTGTATATTTCTTGAGCCTGAGTGAGAATCCTGTTCTTTGGGGAGTGAAAATAGGTTTGGATGGGCATGAGGGATAGGGAAATTCCTGTAGCATAGCCCCTTTTCCTTCAGAGCAGAGGTCCCAAACCTCCAACTGATGTAGAAATTGGAAAATTTGATATGAAATTAGAGATTTTAATTTTTTTCTTGGAAAATATTAAGATCTAGCAAATCTGAGCCTGCATGTCTGCATGGAAACAACTTTCTAGAACTATGTCAAGCCTGCCCTTTTATACATGTGGCACGTACTCCTGTTTGTCACAGTCTCTGCTGCTCCCTGTTGTTTAAATCCTATTGCACTCATGGTCACGTCTGTCAAGCATTTTGGACATATGAGCTTTCGATCAATGCATCGTGGTGTGAAGGCAACATGTCTTCTAGAGGTAGGAGTTGGTGTCAGTTACCTGGAGCATCAGCTCTCGCCTTTAGCTCTGTGTCTGCTTGGAAGTCTCCTATGTCAGAACTTCTTCTTTTATATGGGGAGCTGCACTAATACCTTATTTTTTGTTCAAACTCTGGAGTTAGTTTTTCTGAGAATAGTGACCTGGTTTTTCCATGGGTTTTTTCATTAAAGTATATGATCAGTTACTCAGATCTTTTCCCTTTTTAGGCAACTACTTCTTAGATTCAAGGGCAATTTTAGTGCTTTAGAGGGAAGATTTATTCTTTTGAGAGAGATTCTTTTCCTCAAAGGAATTATTATAATAAAACGCTGATAGATAATAATAATATCACCTATAACTCTGTCAGAACTTACTATTGGTGAGGCATTATGGCAAGTATTTACTATTATAGGTAATCCTAAGAGGTCCTTCGTTGAATTAAGTCTTGTAATCATACCATTTTAGACATGACAAATAGGAAGGAAAAGGAGTATGAGGAATTTTCTCAGGATAACATAGTTGATAAGTAGGAAAGGTAGAATTTGAACCCAGGTGGTTTGATATCAGCACTTGGGTGCTTACCCACTGTACGAAGCTGTCCCCCTATTTAAGGTTATTGCTGTCATTGGGTTTTTTTGTATTTACAATGTAGTTTTGAGAAATTCTGCACTGTTTTTATCTGTGAATGGTACCTTCACTAATTTTCCTAAGTTGCAGTTTGACATTTTTGGGGGGTATGTCCCATTGGAAAAGGGCTAAAGCAGTTATGTGAGTCACTTCCTAACTTAAAAATGTTCCTTGATGGTAGAGAGCATTGTCTTATGAAGCTCTAGATTCTTTAACACTCAGCCCAGTGCCTGGCTGACAATAGACATTCAACGTGTGTCTAATTTGAAAACAACTGCTTTTGTTTCTTTCATCCTTTGCAATGTTATAATTGTTAGATATTAATATTTTTATATATGTGCATGTATAACATATATATGGTATATACTGTTAAAGAAAATATGTTGTCCATTTTCTTGACATTCTTATTATTTTTATCTTAGTATATGTAGTTTTTGAGCTTTAATACTCTCATTAGGCTGTTTGTTCAGTCACACATCCACTTGGGTATCCAATCATTTATTTATTGCTTCTTTCATTTAAAAAAATATATTGATCAATTGCTATGCACAAAGCAATGCTATTATTGGTCCTGATGAAAAGGAATTTACAATCTGATAAGGGAGTAGAAACCTCTGTTCAAATAATTATGATATACATTAAAATATACAAAGAGAATAGCTCTGAAAGTTTTGAAGAGGGATTAGTGAAAAGGCACTAAAAAGGTAATATTAATCAGATGGATCTTGAAGGATAGGAAGAATTTGAACATGTGGTGATAGTAACTTTATTGATTTTCTGTAAGGTAATGCAATTTTAAAAAATTACACACACACACAGACACACACACACATCATACTGGGTGTATCTGAATATCCACATAAATCTCCTCTTTTTAGTACTGGTCATTAATTCAAAGAAATATCTTTGAGGCGTATGCAGTCTGAATTAATTCTACATTCTTAAAGAACTCAACAAGATGTTAGATTTTTTTTAGACAATGGAAAGAAACTTCTCAGTATGATGATGGTTTGATATTTTTACAGAGATTGTGGTCATTTTCTACTCAGTGTACTTTAAAGGATAGAAAACCTGGAAAGTCAAAATCTTTCTTAAGTTTTGGAACTTTTCAAAGTTTACTCTAGCTATTTTTGATAAAATATAAGCGTATGATTGAAAATATCATGGGTAAAATCGGACACATAGCCTCAGTAATAAAATTTTTAAATTTTCCAAGTATCATAGAAAAACCAATTATGCTAAAACACTTGCTCTGAAAAGAAGTACTTCTTGAAAGGAATTCAATATGATTTATTTTGGATTTTCAGTAATCCAAAATTATCTCTTCAGAGATAATTATCTGTTCAGAGAATTTGCATTTGAGATTGAAGAAAGTTTTGATTCTTTGGAGGAACTACCCACAGGGGCAGAATCATTGAATGTCATGGTCTCAGTGGTCAATCCGAGGATAGAGACCTACTTATAAAAAGCTATGAGAAGAACTTTGTGCCGCTGCAGAGCTGTAAGATGCTTCTATGTATGGCAACTTATTTCTCTCATCTGTTTTGGAAACTAGCACAGAGGAAGTAGATACTGAGTAACTAAAGACCTAGTTGAGGAGAAATTAGAACTAGTGTTAGATAGTTCTCTTCATTCAACTGGTGTTTGATTTTTTTGGGAAAATTAATTTTAATCAGTTATGAAGGAGAACTATAAATGAAGGGACCATGAATATTTCCTTTAGAAATGTAAAACGCTGTGAGTATCCTTAAAAAGAGAGCTAAATGACTCTTCTCAGGCATTAACTAATTCACTACTGCAATTATTTTTTCAATTTAATACAATTAATACCTCAGGGTGTTTCCTGAACCCCAAGGAGATAGATATAATTTCATATCTATTGCTTTCTGCTACAGCAAAAGAGTGGTGCTGTTTTATTAATTTCAATCTAAAATTATTACTAAAATTCTTCATGCTGTTCCATCAAACTTTTTCTTGACACGTATTTCATTTCACTTCCAATACCAGATATGTTACTTAGTAAAAACATTTTTATAAACAAGGGCCTTAAAATGCTTCTGAAGTGAACAATTAGAAGCACTATTAATATCACTAGAATGAAGTTTTTCTTTTTGATATTGGTTTAGCTGATTTCAAAGATATGTATTTCAAAGAGGCATTCATCAGGATTGCAGTTCATCTTTCTACAGCAAGCCCCGTGGCTGCGTTATCCCCGAGGTCCATTAATCTCTTACTACATTACCCTGAAATTTTCTTGGTTATAAATAATCATAAACTGTCAGCTTTGAAAAGCTAGCTGTTGTTAGCTTCATAGGCATGAAAAACTAGTGATAAGTGAGGTTGTTAAAAAGTCAAATTAAATGTTAATTGATGCAAGGGCACAAAGCAGTAATGCACTTAAGAGTTTAGATTCAGGCACTACATTTATCAGACTTGACAAATTATCCTGAAGAGTTTCCATGGATATATGCCTTTGTATTTTCCTCCATCACCATTCTCCATGTAAGCATGTCACAATTCGAAAATACTTAGAATACTGCTCTTGCTGAGTGTTTACATAGTCTCATATGAAGCCATAGGCAAGATTCCGATTCCATTGTGTATATTTACAATGTTTTATTTTTAAGCAGTGAGGTGATCTAAGAAAAGAATCAAAGAACAGACTATCCTAGAAATTTGCATAAGGAGAAAAGAACATGTACACTCCTGGGGAATTAAAGAGAAGATTCTGTCTTAATCATCTCATACATTTAAATTACCCAAATTTGCATAAATGCTGGAATGTGAATTGTTGCCTTTAAAAAAAAAATCCAATTCCTTTCAGACCATTGCTAATTATTCTTGGCTAATGTGGTAAAGTTAAAGGCACAGAAAGTCAGCAATAGTCCTCAGCTGCCTTCCCCAGAATGCTGACTGGAGGCGTGGTTAGCTTAGATCCTCTGGCGCGAGGCAGAAGTAGACTAAAATGTGACTAAAATCGTTTCGGCTTTTTTTGATCTTTGGCTGCTAGTAGACTACGAAAAAATGGAAAAGGGTTCTGGCTACCTCTAGAGGCATCATGCTTCCACAGAAATAGTTAGCTAATCACAGATTTTTTTTAATCACAGATTTCTTTTTGCTGGATTTTCCTGTCATTAGAACTTAGAACTAGTCCAGAGCCAGTTACCTGGTGTGAATTTTGGATTCTGTTGGTACCTTTTAATGTGCCATTTTTGCACAAAGTATCTACTTATGAAGTAGTGGCAAATATATTAAAAATAAAGTACCAAGGCTTTTTTAAAAACTACATTTAGGTGACTATTGATTTTTGACTCATTTGTATAAAGAATTTTCTGTGACCGCAGAGACTCTCCATGCACATTCACTTTCAGGGCAAGGTAAACAGAGTATTCTGACCTGAGACTGACACCTACTTACAGAACTTAACGGGAGTTAAGGATTTTTCTTAATTGCTTGGTAGGTTTTGACAGCTTAGTCCTGACCTGTCATTTGAACAGACTTGTTTTCCTAGGAGAATTTTCTTTCAAGTTAGAAATTTATTTGAATTCATGTTTTTCTCCAAAGTAGAAGGACTTCAGTGAGGCACAGTCTCTGCTGGAAAGTAGTTTGAGAGGCCTCAAGCTAGTAGGGACAAGCAGTTTGTGTTTGAATGTAAGCAATGAGAAATTAAATTGAATTCAATGGATATTATTGAGTGGCCACCTTGTGCTTTCCTGGGCAGACTACAAGAAGAAATTCCTACCCTCTAGGCTCAAATAGTCTATTTGAAAAGGAGTGACAAATGAAGTAGTAGCAGCCACTCTCCATAGTTGTTCAGAGTACCCAGCACAAGGTGGTGACTGAGGGGAAGGTAAGAAGGAAATCCTGCTTTTGCTCTGCTTACCCAGCTAGGTGCTTGTGAGCCTGGATCTGCCCTAAAGGGCAGTTACGTGATCTGTTAATTAAGGTGGTGCTAGCTGTTGCAACAAACATTTTCCAAACTGGCAGTGATTTAACATAAGAAATATTTAGGTCTAATTTACAAAACCATCTAATTTATATTTCTGGTCAGCAGGAGGCTTTCCTCTGTGTGGTGATTCTGGATGAGACTGAGGCTCCTTACATCTTGTGATTCTATCATTTTCACCAAATGATTTCCATGATTACTGGGTGGTCTATTTCAAGCCACAGAGGGAAAGAGAGCATGGAGCATCATGTGTAGGCAGTATATACGCATCAGTTCTGTTTATGTTCCATTGACTAGAATTCAGTCACATGATCACACCTAACATCAGGTGAGGCTGGAAAATGTCGAGCTGTGAGCATAGGAAGAAGAGGAGATGGGTCTGATAAACAACTAGTTAGTCTCTTCCTCACTCTGCTCTTCTGGTTTTATATCATGTGTGTCTATGTCTGTCTATACGTATACGTATATGTATATCTATTGATAGTTGTTTCACAATCTTTTTTCCTATTTATTTTTAATTGACAGATAATAAGTATATATATTCATGGGGTACAAAGTGATGTTTTGATACATGTAATGTGTAGTGATTAGATTAGGATAATTAACTTATCTGTCATTTCAAATGTTTATGATTTCTTTGTGTTGGGAACTTTCAATATTCTCCTCCTAGTTATTTGAAACTATTTAATATATTATTGTTAACTATAGTCATCCCATAGTGGTGTTTCACAATCTTATCTTTCAGGAACAAGTATGTTGTAGTGCAAGTACCTCAGTTTATTTTGCTTGGGTCTCAATATTGTTTAACGTAGGGACTGGAAATTATGCATGGTCTTAGTATTGTACAATACAATGTGATGTGATAAAAAATACATATTTGATCTCTGGGTCCGATTCCTGAGTAAGAGCTCCTAAAACTATTGTAGGCAAGGTGAATATTTTGTTCTAATATTTGATCTTTGACCCCAGTTCCTGACAAAGACCTCCTAATTTCCTACATGATAGGAGCATCTGACACAGAGCTCCTAAATCCCTTGGTTTCCTGGGTGATAGGGGCATCTTTTATTCTAATGAGATGACTTCCGGTGCCCTTGTGGACAGCTTCAGGATATGAACTTGTTCGGGGAAACAAACCATGATCACAAGGTTGGAACTTTCATTTTCACCCTTGGATCTCCGTGGAGTGAAGAGGGAATAAGGTTGAGTTGATTGCCAATGACCAGTGACTTAATCAATCAGGCTTACTTAATGAAGCCTCCCTAAAAACCTGTAAAACAGGGTTCAGGAAGTTTCTGAATTGCTGACTGTATGGAAGTGCCTGAAGGGCAATATGCCAGGAGAGGGCAGGAAAGCTCTGAGCCCCTTCTCACCACACCTCTCCCTTTGTACCTCTTCATCTGGCTATTCATTTATATTCTTTGCAATATCCTTTATAATAAATAAGTACATGTAAGTAAAGCATCTCCTTGAGTTCTGTAAGCCACTCTAGCAAATTAATTGAACCTGGGGAGGGGGTTGTGGAAACCCTATGATTTATAGCCAGTTGGTCAGAAGCACAGGTTACAACATGGGGCTTGCAACTGGCATCTGAAGTGGGAACAGTCTTGTGGGACTGAGCCCTAAACCTGAGCCCTCACTGTCTACCTGTAGATCCATGCTATCTCTAGGTAGATGGTGTCACATTGAATTGAATTATAGGACACCCAGCTTGTGTCTGCCAGAAAATTGATTGGTTGGTGCGTGGGAAAAAAAATCTACACACATTTTGGTGACCAGGGTTAAGTATTCTTTGTTGAGTATTATATTAAGTATGAAAATAGAAAGAAAAATTTTTTTTTCCTTCAAATACCCAAGAAATTGTTTCCTTACACTTCCCAAAGAGACAACCTAAGGTAGCATCTAGCTCCAAGTTCAGGAACTTTTTGTAATGCAGCATCGTTTTTTTCAAATCTGACTATTGCTCTGTGTTGTCTCGTGGTTTCTGAACTAAAAAGAAAAATTAAGATAAACTATTCTTCCTCCTCACCCCACATCTTGTCCCAGGTACAATAGTAAAATGAAACAAGATAACAACACTAAAAACTCCCATTACCAAAGTGGAAGGTTAGAAAAGATAGCATTGTCTCTGGTTCACAACATTAATGACTTCTAGTGGCAGGTATAGTGAAGATCTTCTATCTGGCCTGTAGTTTATTTATTGATTTGGTTCTCTGGAAGGAATTCTCTTGTCCAGTGTGTTCCATAGTTCTTGATTCCAATGGATGAGAGATTCCTCCTTGTCCGCTGTCCTCCATGACCACAACACAATTAGGATTTAGAGAATATGTCCTCCTTGGGAGTTATACAACTTTCATGGTCACTATGTGATGGTGTGACTTTACAGCGCCCACGGAGTGTGCTAATGCTTTCAGAAATCAAAGGATTTTTAAACTGCAGCTCACAGGGTTTTTTGGTTTGTTTGTTTGTTTTTTTGGCAATACATTTTTCTTAGAAACTTAGTAGGCTTTTGATCTATTTGTTTATAGTATGTTCTAATGCTAAGAACCACTCTCAAACTTCTTTCTTAGACAAAGTTTTCTGGGTTTCTTTTCTTTCTTTCTTTTTTTACTTTGGTTTTGAAAATAGAAACTAATATAATTCCTTGTCCCTGTCCCTGTAGTATGTATTACTGAGACCAGGCCTTCTTTCTCGTTCCTATGTTAAACAATATTGAGACCAGGCAAAAATAACTTAGCTGATTGCTTCAGGACATTCTTGTTCCTAAGAGATAATACTGTGAAACAACAAATACAGCCACTTTTCACAGCTTGCTCATCAAGGGCCCTTACCTTGCTGTGCCCAGCAATCCAAAGCTTTGGAAATCTACAAATACATTTTATTTATCTAACCACCACAGGAGTTTTAAATATGTCTTGGTCACTGTTTATTTATTCACAGGATTGATTGGGTGTTTTCCAGCCAGAGAGCTAAGATGTGATGATATTGAGCAAATTACTTGATTTTTGTTTGTTCTCTGTCCAGTGATGAGGCACCCATTTTGCTGGGACTCTCATTTAAGAGATTTTCAAGATCTTGCTGCTTATTGCAAAACTTCATGATCTCTAACAACCTCAACTGTTGAGAAAGGGAGAAAGAAAAATGGGCTTCTAAAATGAAAAATTTTAAAGTCTGAGAGTCCTTTGAATTTCTATGGTCTAAGGTATTTTCATTAGCCTTAATGATAATGAGATTGACTTCTTTTCACATTCATTAGTGTTTTTGACTTTGGTTAAAAACAGGATGATTCATGAGTTTAGTAATATCACCTTTATTTCTAAACTCTGTCCTGTTGCACGAGACATAGTCAAACACTACAAGGGACTTATGCAGTACATTAAGTCTTATCATGTGCAGGCAGCTTTTCCTCAATGTTCTCTTGAACAACCTTTGCGTAATCCCAAATGTGGAGATTTGCTTTACTGGAAGAGATGTTAAAGAGGGGAAGCTATTTAATCTCTATGAAATATATGTTGTCAGCCCCTGTTAACCATTAGCCCTCTAGTAAAACTTTGATGGATTTTATTACAGGGCTAATCCTAGATTTATATTTGCCAACTTAAGAGACATAAACCCTCCTTAGCTCATTGAAGTCTCCTGGCCACAGGCCTCAAGCAGGTGATTCTTAGGCATCCTCCAGAAGAAGATAAACTAGAAGATACAGCTTCTAGATATTTGGATCAAGTTGACAACTACATGGAGTAAATAGCTTCTGCTCAAACCCGCAGAACAAGATCTACCTGGACAGAGCCACAGATTGCCATGCTTAAATGTGCATGCTCTTGTTTATTTTTTCTAGCCATTATATATATTCTGTACTGTGTTAAGGTGCTGGAATTGCTAACATATATTTGTTATACTTTAACCATGATATCCATAAAGTCCCTATCCTCAATACTGCTCTTTGCATCACTAACCACTCCTGGGGATGCATCCAGTGTCTGGCTATAATTTTCTCATGATTTGGCTAAAACATCAATCAAACAAACCCAGTTCCAGTATCAGTTCCGTCTTCTAAATTATCCAATATCTTGGTTGATTGGATTCAACTACTAACCAACTTCTTAGATTGCAAAAAACACAACAGACCAGATAGACAAAAGCTAAACCACTTACATGTAACATCTAGTATGGGAGATTTCTGCTTTTGTTAAAACATCTAAGGACTTCTAGTAGTTGGCTTTTGTAACAAAATTTTCAAAGAAAAGATCTTGGAATATAATTAAGAAAAACTTGAGGTACAAGTGAAAGCCACCTTCCATGAACTGAATTTTGTTCTCTGCCCTCTAAATTTATATGTTGAAGCCCTAACCCCATGCGATGGTATTTGGAGATGGGGCCTTTGGGAGACAATTAGTTTTAGGTAAGATCTTGAGGGTGGGGTCCTCATTATGGGATTAATGTCCTTATAAGAAGAGACTCAAGAGTGCATGCAAGCCATGTGAGGACACAGCAAAAAGGTGGCTGTCTACAAGAAAGGACGAGAGCTCTCACCGGAACCCGATCATGCTGACACCTAATCTTGGACTTCTAGCCTCCAGAACTGTGATAAAATAGAGTTCCCATAGTTTAAGTCACCCAGTCTATGACATTTTGTTATGGTAGTCCAAACTAAGATATCACCTTATTTTAACACATCTGCAAGAAAGCTTACATCTTAAGATTAACCTCATGCTATTTTATATCAATTTGATAATCTCTCTAATTTAAATGTCACCATTTGACTCGAATCCACTCTTACTGAATGACACTGAAAGTATACAAAGTAATTAGACAACTTCTGAGGGTATTTAGGTTAAAAGAGAATACTGGGTGACTCCCAACAAACAGTATTGGATTTTTGCATAAGAAAATTTTCTGGGTACTACCAGTACACTGGACAGGACCTTATTATCTCAGTAACTGATACTTACATTCAAGATGGTGCCTAATATTATCTGGGGTCCATTTTGATTCATTGTTTCCCATTTGAAAAAAGAAAACAAAAGAAAAAAGAAGAAATCTCTAGGTAAATTAGTTCATAAAGAAGAAAAACTGGATCTCAATCTGAGACCTTGAAACTTATAAAAGGGAATTTGGGGCTTCTTTCTCCCATCTCTATCTTCTCATTTCTTGCTTTATGATGTACCTATAAAGTAGGAACATGTGCTACCTGTTCATAAATTGACAAGAAAGCTGAATGATGGCACTAAGACCACAGATTTACTTACTTAAGAAATTTATGATAACAAATTGATGATGATTCAAAGCAGAGCATTCCTAAATATAATATTGTTCTCTTTAGCCCAACAGAATTTTCTGGAATCTTGATTATTTCTAAAACATCTGACAAACAAGTAACTTATGTAGTACAGGCTCTTCACATTGGGAATTGGATCTGTTCTCTTCCTTTAATTTGGGAGCTTTTCACTCTTGGTTTAGAAGTGGATTTCAAACTCTGATCATAATCCTTTTCTTAGTGTTTGCCTGTGTTGCAAATGTTATCTTCAGACTGTTAAATGCTGTTATGCAGTCACTTTTATATCAAATGGTCCCATAAATGATCATCCAATAAGGAAACTTAATGCATGAACATGACTCATCAAATAGCAATGCACAGATAGATCACGACCCCAGATAATAAATGATCTTTCCTCCAGAATAGGCTAGAGGATGTCCAAAAGTGGGAATTAATAACTGAAACCAACATAATTTATTCTATTTATGTTAAATAATACTTAGATCATACATTCCTGTCCCTTTAAACATAATTTGTTTTCTCTGATTAACCAATGAGATTAGTCATATGTCCCTGTCCATATTTAAGTAGTGGTGCTGAGACGAAGAGTAAGTTAGTTATTTGCTCCAGAACATATCTCTTCCTGGAATGTAAGGCAATAAAGCAACTAACATGTGCATTAAGAACAGCAGTTTGCTTATTAAGTACTTAATGGCGTTACTGTACTCATACATCCAAAGCTATTATGTCATAATCTGCCCATTCTGAACCAAATCCTTGTTTAACACTGCCTGTCTTAAAATCACTCAACCCTGAAACTTCCCTATCATTCCCTAATTTTTTGCTTTTGAAATACTAAAAATTTAATAAACTCATCTTTGCTTGGTTAACGTTTTTGCCTCTATTTCTCAGTTTGGTGGGACTATCTTCAGGCTATCGGCAAAACAGATAAGCTTGGTAGCAAGGAAATGCTCTTGATTTGATTTGCTGAAGGCTGAGATACATTACTTAACTGAGCAATCATAACGAGTTTTTGTTTTTCAAAATCATTTTCAGTCTTTTATTCTTTTGCTTGAAGTCTGAAAGCAGCTGTGTTTTCTAATTTTGTAATTCTTAAAGGCTTCACATTTCTGGTTTATCTATTCCCCTCCATTTTTTCCTTCAAACCACCTCATTCTTTCCTTAGAACATCTCTTTATTATTATAGTTAGCAAAAAGCAGAATGAAAAAGTAATCCATACTCTAGCTTTTTGCAGTCACTTTCCCTGGAGCTCCAGGCTCAGTAGGTGTGCTATTTGCATTCCAGATTATCTCAGGTGACAGTGCTGTTAACTATTTTGCCATTGTGTAACATAGATCTCTGTCTTCTCAGCCTCCAATATCAATTCCTTTGCTATTTACTGCCTGACTCCAGCCAACACCACTTCTGATACCAATTTCTGTATTGGTTTGGGTAATACCAACTGTTGACACAGGATTACAAAATGCCAGTGGATTAACACAACACATTTATGGTATACTCATGTAACAGTCCAAAGCAGGCATTCCTGGTTATGGATCACGTTTTTCCTCAAAGTGAATCCATCTTGTGGCTCCACCATCTTTAATTTCTGATTTTCAAGATTGATATAGTTGTCCAATTCAAAGTGGGGGATGCAGAAAGGGAGCACAGAGAATTGCATGTTGGAGGTATTTTTTATGGATTAAGCAAAAATGCCACACATCACTTCTATTCACATTTGATTGATTATGACTCAATCATATGGCTAACCCCGACTGCAAGGAAGCCTGGAAAATGTGGTATAGCTATAAGCCTAGAAAACAAAGAAAACTAGGTTGATGTAAAGGTAGCCAGTCTCTAGCTCAACTGTGGTTTTTTAAGCCCTCAAGTTACCAAATACGTAAACAAGAACCCTGAAACAGTGTCAGACAGTAGGCAATAGTGCCATAAATGGAGATGGAAGAGCCCAACCTGTGTTGTGGCTGAAGACATCACTTAAAAATATGGATCAGGAAAGATATAAATGTGATATGAGTATAATGCATAGAATTGATACATGGAAATTGTGGATAAATGTTTTCCTTTTGGAGAGAACATTGGATGTAAGTATTTAGGGACAAAAATTACTATGGCCTATTTTAGGGGTAGTGAGAGGATTTCCTTGACTAGAGCAGATTTCTTTTAAAAATTAAGAAAAATTAAAGATGATTTAGGGAGATTGGAAAGCAGTAGAGACCCTTTAAGTCCCCTGACACTAAAAGTTCTCATTCTAGAGACATTCAAAGAGTGTTGATCATTTAGACTCATTATCTACTAATAATTTTATTCTCTTTAGGCCCACTGCACATATTTCAGCACTTGATGTTTTCGTTTAGGTGAAAGTAAGTTCTGTGTGAAGAAGAGATACACAGACGCTGAAAGGGAGATAGATTGGGAATGGCTATTATGCATTCATTATGTTCCTCTAGTGTCAGCAGGAGTTTTCTGGGTCGCTGGCAGTTGTATGCATAATGGCTGGAAGATTGAGTCCTAATTACTAAGGCTAGCATTGCAGAGGCTAAGTACAACTAAGTACAACTTCCTTCGTTGGAACATAATATCTTTGTCTGAGGTGATTAGACATTACAGATAGGTCATTTAAAAATGCCTGGGTAAAACTGATTTTCCCTGTCCAATCAATGCAATTCTAGTAGATAATATGCCTGCTTTTTTGAATAAGAAATTGATAATAAAATCTTTCAAAAGATATAGTCTATTTAAAATGAAAAAAGAGTCAATTCATAACGTTATAGTGCACACGTGGAGCTTCATCATAATTTAAAAAGTTAATTTTATATTTTTGTATCCTAGTAACTTGAAATGTGCTTCAAGGAAGCACAGTGAGCTAATTAGGGAAGGTAAGATGGATAGTAATACCTAAATTTAACTCTGTCTCCCCAGTGATCTTTTTTCCTGTGTATGGAGACCTAGGATGTTTTTTGATGGAAAAAAAATTATAACTACTCAATTTAACCATTTTCAAAGTTGTTGACAATAAAATTAAATTCCAAATCATTTATTTGTATTATTATAGAATCTTTTTTTTTCAGAATTTTACAGGTGTATATACATTTTGGTTACATAATTTGCTTTTGTGAAGTTTGACTAGAAGTTATAAGCGGAACCAACCCAAGTGGCCATCAATACATGTATTGTTACAGAATCTATACTCTAATAACTGCATTCTCATCTTTGATTGTTCAAAAATGCTATTGAGTTGAACCTTTCAATGATTGTATGATTTATATGTTAAATCTAATACATTGCATATAATGGACAACCTTCACTTATCACATCTTAAGTAAGTAGTATATGCTGACAGAAGTAACTTATGAGTTTGAAAAAAATCTCTGATTTCTTTCTCTTTATTATGTTAGTGTTATACGGATTAATAGTATGACCATATATAATTTATAAACCAGATTGGAACACTTTTGAGAGTGAAAGTGGTAATTACCGTGGCATCATAGATATTAACTAGGACATGTGGCCACCTATTGATACGTCTACATGGGCAACTGAGATTGGTAAAGAAGGTGAAAAATTGAGCCTTAGTTTATCATTTACCAAACACCCTCTGGCAAGGTGTCTACTAAACATTGCATATACAGTGTCTCATTTAACTCACACTCACACATGAAGTAATTTTTGTTATAGTCATATTGTAGATAAGGAAAATATGGCTTACAGAGATTGAATAACTACTCCAAGATTCCTTATCAGGTATGTGGCAAAGGCTGATTTTACATTTTGTATATTTATTTAAATTATGGAAAGTAACGCTAGAGGCAGTTCGACAGTAGGATATAAATAATTCATGTTTCTATTATGTCTCTAACATCACAATTGTAATTTTTAACATTTTAATTTTGGCCTGTTTTAAAGTATGCTATTTTTCACAAAGAAATTAAGTAGTTATTATCACAGTAATAACATATATAGTTTAAAAAAATGAATTTATGTAATCCCAGCTACTGAGAGGCTGAGCCCAGGAGTTCGAGACTAGCCAGGGCAACATAGCAAGATCTTGCCAATAAATAAATAAATAAATAAAGTAAAAAGAAAGAATTTAAACAGTACACAAAAACATAAAAAGAAATGAAAAAGTACCATTTGTACTCACTTTTTATACTTCAAAATTCACATCCTAGAAGTAATAATTTTTAATAATTTTTGTTTTTGGTTCTCCTAGATGTTATCTCAATAACTCTAAAATAATAGCTCATTCCACACTTTGTGATTTTTTTTTATGTCAGAGCTTACCACTGAAAACCATTGCATGTTTTCTCCATTTGTTTAGATTTTGTTTTATACCTTTTAAGTAAATTTCCAGTTTTTTAAAAATATAAATCCTGTCCCTTAATTATTAAATATATTCCCAGATATATTATGATTTTTTGATGATTTAAGGAATAGGATGTCTTTCCCATTTCCCATCTAGATATTAATGCAGGAGAAGCAGAAAGCTAAGTATTTGTATACCTTTAACTTGAACCAGCTATCTCACCAAATTCCCTTATTAATTTTGGTAGGTTATTTTCTTACTGTAATTTTTAGGATTTTCTAAATACACAGTTACAGTATCACCAAAACATTCTATTTTTTTCTCATATTGATACTGATTTGTTTAATTTTCTTTTTTATTGTATTTGCTAGAACTGGGGTCCCCAACCCCAAGCCCACAGACTGGTACCAGTCCGTGGCCTGCTAGGAACCAGGCCACACAGCAAAAGGTGAGTGGAGGCGAGCCAGAGAAGCTTCATCTGTATTTATAGCTGCTCCCCAGACCTTGCATAACCGCATAAGCTCCGCCTCCTGTCAGATCAGCGGTGGCATTAGATTCTCATAGGAGCACGGACCCTACTGTAAACTGCGCATGTGGGGATCTAGGTTGCGTGCTTCTTGTGAGAGTTTAATGCCTAAGGATTTGAGGTGGAGCTGAGGCAGTATTGCTAGCACTGGGGAGTGGCTGTAAATACAGATTATCATTGGCAGAGAAGTTTGACTGCACAATAAATATAATGCGCTTGAATCATCCCGAAACCATTACCCCCAACTCTAGTCTGCGAAAAAATTGTCTCCATGAAACAAGTCCCTGGTGCCAAAAAGTTTGGGGACTGCTGTGCTAGAACGTCAAAAGCAATGCTGAATAATTATGGTGATGGGGGACATTCTGCTTGTTTGTGATTATAATGAGACTGTTTTACCACTTAGAATGAAGTTTGCTGCTATATTTTAGTAAATCTCTTAAGTAATTTCTTTATATTTCTATTTGGCTTACAACTGATCAGCTAATTAATTTTATTAAATGCCATTTTAGCATCTCGTAATAAAATCATTTTTTTCTTCTTTAGTTTGTACGATAATGAATTACATTAATAGATTTCCTCATTTTCAACCACTCACTTATTTCTGGAGTAAGCCATAACTTGACTCTGTTTGACGTTCTGTGGGATGGAGTTCTTTGGCAAAGACCATTCCTACCTCTTATGTTCCATGTCGTATCTGTCTCTGCTCTCTCTTTTTCAACAATCAGCATATTCCCTACCTCATTATTTTTTTTAAAATTTAAAATATTAAGGTGGCACAAATGTTCTTGTCACATGGATAGCATTTATAATGCTTTTGTCAGGGCTATTAGTGTGTCCATCACCCAAACAGAGTTCCCTACCTTATTCTTAACTTAGAGTATTTCCAAGATCTGCTTCTGGATTCTTGTTTTCTAGCACATTCTCAATTAATCTTTTTTTTTAACCCCAAGGATGTAATTCTTATTAGGCTTAGGGCTGTAGGAGAAGTAGACTTAGGTAAATACATGTGCTCCTTCTTCTATCTGGAATCAAAATGGTGTAGCTAGATTTGACTCCAGATCTTTCTTAGTCTGAAACATGTTCTAAGCGTATATGCTATGTTGCCTCTGTAACATTAAGAATTAGAGCACTTACAGTAGTAATACATGTATATGAGAATGAAGATTGAAGACTGAAGTGAGATTACTGTGGAAAGTCAAAAGAGTCAAAGGGAATACTAGTTAGAAAAAAAGAAGTAACAGAGAAAATCTGGAATTGACCACCATCGTTGTAGTAGTGACTGGTGTTGAAGTGGGCATCATGGTTGAAACTTAAAACTATCATCTAAACATTGGGAGACCTGGGTTTTTTGTAAGACATTTCCCATGTATTTCTTTAGACCAAAAATTAATTTTATACCTTTGTTGATAAAGATCAAATTATTTATGCAAGAACAGAAAGGAAGTGTTAATTCCAACATTTTGGGTGTGTGTGTGTGTGTGTGTGTGTGTGTGTGTGTAAGTAAATAAAAAAAGCCCTTGTAAAATTGTCCAGTGTTGGTGTAATAGAACATTTGAAAAATGTTTTTCCCTTACTTTCTATAAATAAAGGTAAAAGTAAGATATTTCAAGTAAACTTTTCTTTTTTCATTTAACTTTTGCACCTCTCTAAAGAAAAGAACAGAGCTGAAACTTACAGAACCATTATCATGATATACGTACAAATTCATGTTGCTGGTGAGTCCTGACTGGCTATATAGGTGTAAACAGCTAATATAGACTTTATCATAGATGCTCCTTATAACATTGACTGTGGTGTCTTTTTAAAAGGATTGAGGAAAATTAACTAGCAAAATTTAATCAAAATAAAACTGGGTAAAATTTTAGTGTAAATGAGACTGGAGTTCAGGTAAATGCTTGAATTGAAGTTAATGCTTATGTATTTAGAGTATATATATATATATATATATATATATATATATATAGTTCCATACTAGTTGGAATGAATAATTTTGTCCTCTGTCCAAAAGCAAACTTTTAGTCACGGTTCATTTTAGTTAAAATCTTGTTACTGTAGATTACAACACCCAAAACATTGTTTACATTTTACATGAAATTTTTCAGCTATGAATTACTACTTTCCAGAAATACATATATGTGTATATATACATAACCTTTTTGTTATAGGATACTACCTCATAAAGATCTGTATCACTCTGGTTTTTAACTGTAACCGTTTTTGTTTTTCTTTACTTGACCTTCTCCACGTGAGTTTATCATGTAAGACTTTCATTTTACATATCCCTGTAGTTAGCTGCACTCCATGAAATTGTGAGTCTTATTTCTTTGTGTGTGTATCCTGACCTTTGACATAAGTTAATATTTCATAAAAGTCCACAGTTTAATTTAATTTTACTTCATTTAAGAGAGTAGGAGAGTTGTATATTTGTGTTAGTTTGTTAGGCTGCTATAATAAAGTACCGCAGACTGGGTGGTTTAGACAACAGAAATTTATTTTCTCACAATTTTGGAGGCCGAAAGTCTGAGATGGAGGTGTTGGCAGGTTGGTTTCTTCTCTGACATCTCTCCTTGGCTTGTAGATGGCTGTTTTATCCCTGTGTCTTCACACAATCTTCCCTCTGTGCATGTCTGTGTCCTAATCTCTTCTTATAAGGACACTGATCATACTGGACTAGGGCCTACCCTAATTACTTCACTTTGACTTAATTACCTCTTTAAAAGCCTCATCTCTAAATGCAGTCACATTCTGAGGTAACTGGGGGTTAGGACTCGAAAGTGTAGATTTTGGGGGAATACAATCTAGCCCATAATAATCTTACTAATATCTATCAGCAAATTTTTAGTTACATGGAATTAAAAACAAATAACTTGATTTTTTTCCATACAGAATATTAATAAAAGCTTCCTTTGGTTAGACAAAAGTATATTAGATTTATTGTGGAAAAAGAGGATCTTTATGGTATCTTTTAGTTCTGAAATTCTATAATTTCACTCTCTCTGTGCAATTTTTTCTTGCTTTTCTTTAGCTCCCAGAAGTTGGCAGGACTGTTTTTTTATTGTTAATATTTGGAAATGGATATCTGGAAACATTACATTTGAAAAATTTGGTTAGGATAATTGAGTTTTTATGATTTATGAAAAGTTATACCCACCATTACTTGTGGATCAACAGAAGATATTTAATAAACTATTTGTATGATTAGATTAATGTTTATTTGCTTCAATATTTAAAATATTTTTGTTTACAAAAATTATCTAACATGATTTATCAGGATTGCTAAATTTTAAAGGAAAAAGCAGACCAAGAGAGAAAGTATTTAAAGTATATTTAACACTAATTTGAAAGTAATTTTATTATCACTTAATAATTTAAAAGCCACCTTAGGATCTTTGCCTTGATGATAAAATCATAAGTAATAGTTTTTTTTAAAAAATTTTTAATAAAAGGAAGAATGACATCTATAGTTTAATGAATTCCTCCTAATTTTCAAATATATCATTTAATATATAAAAATGTAAATTGGGTATTATTTTGCCCATTTTACACATGAGAAAACTGAGGCTCATTTAAAAATTTAGGAAGACAAAACTGGGTAAATTATAAAGCTAGAAAGTGACAAAACTGGCATTACAAACAAAGTCTATTTGCCTTCAAAATCAGTTCCTTTGACCATTATACTGAAGTAAAAACTACAGTTACTAGAATTTGCCAGACATTGAAAGAAAAGTCCCAAGGACATTCAGACCTGATGTGGAATAATATAGAGGCTACTGGAGCAGTACAATGTGATAAGGTGCTAGAATATAGCAATATTACCAGGTGTAGCAAGGATGAGTGGCCAACAAGAGATTCAGGTATAAACACATATACACTGAGGATTTTGAAAAAGTGTGAAGACAAATCACAATTTTGATCCTGATTGATATTCTGTTGTGTTGAAAAATTGTGAAAGTATTTATAATGCTACTTATTGAGAATGATATTTCTAACCTATAGCCACTGTAAGAAAATCATCTTAATTTTCTAACGTGGACACTTGAGGTGAAAACATCATGAGAAAATGATACCTAGACTCACACAATCACTGTCAAGTTTCAGCAGTTGAGAAATACTAATCGGGAAAAACGAGTAACGGAGTTTCATTTGTATCCAATCAGGGTTTAATATGGTATGACTGCTATGGATAATCTTATCTACAGCCTGAATGAAAGATATTATTCGAGTTTATGTATCCTGTAATATCCCTGAGATGCTTGAAAAAAGATTAGCATCAAAGAACACAGTAACAGCATTCTTTGTGAGTCAGCCACATGTCCTGGAAGCCCTTCTGTGCTGCTCATTGGCAAAGATAGGGTGGAATCCAGGCTGGAACACGGAGTAACCTACAGCACCAACGTGATCGCTTTACTGAAGAAAACCACAGACGGGCATATTTCCTGGGGTTGCTGGTGGGGGACCAGGCAGGAAGGGTGGGCAACAGCATTTAGGCCTCCACTGAGAAAAGTTACCCAATCATAGAGATGCTTTGTACTGGTTGTGGGGAGACTCAGTTAGGGACCACACACAGACATGCGCATCTTTTTTTTTTTTTTTTGAGACGGAGTCTCACTCTTTTGCCCGGGCAAGAGTGAGTGACATGGCATCAGCCTAGCTCACAGCAACCTCAGACTCCTGGACTCAAGCGATCCTCCTGTCTCAGCCTCCTGAGTAGCTGGGACTACAGGCATGCGCCACCATGCCCGGCTAAGTTTTCTATATATTTTTAGTTGTCCAATTAATTTCTTTCTATTTTTAGTAGAGACGGGATCTCACTCTTGCTCAGACTGGTTTTGAACTCCTGAGCTCAAATAATCCGCCCGCCTCGGCATCCCAGAGAGCTAGGATTACAGGCGTGAGCCACCACGCCCGGCAGACATGCCCATCTTTACACACTTTCTAACATCTTTTGTTTTATATATGACTGCTTTATTTATAGTATATAATACCCTTCATGTTTATATGGTGTAAACATTGTAGTGATTTTATAATTGAAAGGACTCGTCTGAATCTTTTTGGATTTTCTTTTATTAAATAACTTCTTATTCTGGTCTCCCCATTATATTTTCCAAATTGAGAATTCTGCAAAATGTACTACACTTCTTTTCCTTTAGCCCTCATCATTCTTTTTATTCTCTGAATAATCTTAAAGACTTCAAAATTTCTTCATATTTTACAGCTATTGTATCTTTATGTCATTTTTAAATTATTTTTAACTGTCAAATACTTTGTTAAAAAATGTGAAGTTCAGTTCTTTCTCTCACAAGAGAAGACTTTCTCCTCATTTACTCCTTTTCTTCAAAATATCTCTCCAAAAGTTTCATGTCACAGTTCTCTCATTCTCTGTGGATAATCTGCAGTTATGGTTGATGGGGTAATATTCAAAGCCTGGTTTCTTAAGGCAAGTGGGTTATCTTTTTCTTGCTAATGGTTTATTTATTAAATAATACAACAAGCAATAGAGGAAACAAACAAATATAGATTAACTAAAAGTTGTTACTTGATATGTTTATCATTTTAAATATGTATAGTATAACAAATAATGATCACTAAATTGTTGTCTTACATATCTATATACATATATATGTAAATTAAATAAAATATTACCAAGATATTATATAGTGTTTCATTGAGACATTATCTAAACTACAATATCATGACCCACTATTATATAAATAACAGTTTTATAATTAAAATTGTATATAAAAATCTCATGGTTGTTGTCTTTAACACTGCCATTAATATATAGTTCTATTCTAATAAAGCTTAAGGCATCAACTATTTTAATAAATTTTTTATTATCAATTACACAAGCAGTTCTTTTTTCTCCTCCACGGCTTTTATTTCTTTCTCATTAAGCCTACAAGTTTGTTAGGGTGATTTAAAAAATTGTTTATATCTATTGTCTGTTTTCAGATTCCTATTATGAATTTAGGAGATTAATGACAGATAATGTTTGGTGTTGAAATAGCAGTGTGCATTAAAACACATAAAGCTATCATGATAGGTGCTATATATACTATTTTTTTAAAGATTGTGGTAAAACACATGTAACAATTTTTTTTTTTCAATTCGGGCTGCTATAACAATGTGTCATAGATTGGGTAGCTTATAAACAACAGAAATTTATTTCTCACAGTTATGGAGGTTAGAAATCCAAGATTAGGGGGCATAATGGTTGATTTCTGATGAGGACTCTGCATATCCTCACATGGTGAAGAACAGAGAAGGGCAACAACTTCTTCTGTGACTCTTATAAGGGCACTAATCCCATTCGTGAGGGCTTCACTCTTATAATTTTATCTAATCCTAATTACCTTCCAAAGGCCCCATATCCTAATACCATTGCATTTTGGGGTAAGGTGTCAGCATATGAATTTGGGGGGAACACAGATTTTCGGTCCATGATACCATCTTAACCATTTTTAAGTGTGAAATTCAGTAGTGTTAAATATATTTACATTATGATGTAATAGATCTCCAAAATTTTTTCATCTTGTAAAACTAAAACTCTATAGTCATTCAAAACCTCTTCATTTCCTCCTCTTCCTAGCCCTTGGGAACCACCATTCTATTCTTTCTTTCTATGAATTTCACTACTTTAGATACCTTATACAAGTAGAATCACATGGTATTTGTCTTTTTGTGACTGATTATTTCACTTAGTACAATGTAGTTGTCTTAGTCCATTTTATGCTGCTATAACATAATACCAAAGACTGGGTAACTTAGAAAGATAAGAAATTTATTTCTCACAGTTCTGGAGGCTGAGAAGTCCAAGATAAAAGGGCTGGCATCTGGCAAGGGCATTCTTGCCATGTCATCCCAGATTGAAAGATGGAAGGACAAGAGAGCACATCTATGGGAGAGAAGATGGGCTCAAATTTATCCTTTCATGAGGAATCCACTCCCGAGATAACAAAACTATTTCTGTGATAATGGCATGAATCCACTCATAAGGGTAGAACACTTGTGGTCCAATCACTTCTCATTAGGCCTCACCTCCCAACAGTGTTGTATTGGGAATTAAGTTTCCAACACAGGAGTTTTGGGGGATGCATTCAAAACATAGCAGCATCCAAGGTTCATCCATGTTGTAGAATGTGACAGAATTCCTTTACTTTTTAAGGCTGAACTACAGTCCATTGTATGCATATACTACTTTTTGTTTATTCATTCATCCATCAATAGACACTTGGGTTTCTTTCACCTTTTGGCTATTGTGATAATGCTACTGTAAATATGGGTATACAAATATCTCTTGGAGGTTGTTTTCAATTCATTTGAATATATACCAAGAAATGGGATTGCTAGATCTTATGATAGTTCTATTTTTAATTTTTTAAGGCACAACCACACTGTTTTCCATAATGGTTGCCCCATTTTATTCATTTTACATACCCACCAGTAGTGCACAATGGTTCCAATTTCTCCACATCCTTGCCAACACTCATTATCTTCTGCTATACATATTCTTACAAGAGGATTTACAACATGCAACACCTTCTATATGGGTCATCAAAAAGGTTAACACACAAAGTAATCTGCTTGAAACATTCTGGGTATTAGAAATTAATCCATCAGTGAAATGACAGTGCTATTTCATATATGAGTAAGACATAAGTGATGCACTATAATCTTGAGACACTTGGACATCCTTGAGTATTCAATAAAATATCTGGTCCATGAGAAATTAACATTGTGTATCTGTTAGTTTTATGTGAATTTCAGATTTCTGTGTCCCAAAGCATCATGAGAGCACAAGAGTGAGTGAACAGCTTTATTTAGAAACAATTTAAAAAAATTATCCTAGGTTGAATGCTGAAAATCTCATATAACACTCAGATTTTTTTTTTGTTATGTTTTAGAAAACTCTTGCCCAAACCTAGGACAGTTAGCGATATTGGGAACAATAAATCTGACACATTTTTTTTTTTCTGTTCTGAAGCAACTCTTTAAAGTGAAATAAATAGTCATGGCAGCTTATCCTGACCTGTTTCCTTTATGCTTCCAAGATTTCTTTGTTCAATGCCAAAAGAAAAGAAAAGTAAAGTTTAACACTTGTGATTAATGACTAAGCTATATGAAGTTACACAACATAATTTATGGAGTACCTTATCATGCAAGCACCTCAAGGTTTTTTATAATAAAATAAAAAAGCATATAAACACAGAACTCATCCATAAATTAAAAATCCAATATTTGATGCCATATTAATTGAAGCAATAATGGAAGTCTTTCTTTGTGACATAAATAGAAGTTTTTACTTAACCAAAAATTCCCTGATATATGTCTTGTCTATTATCTTAAATTTTCATCTTTATCTTGAACTTTTCTTGAATTTTCCTCATATTTTCAATATTAAACTCTTATGTTCTTACCATTTGAAGCTTGTCAAAAGCTTATAATAGAACAGACATCTAACTCATAGGCATACAAATTTGATTTTAAAGTGTTTTCTTCATTTTGCATTGCCATGACTTGAAGGATTTGCAGGTATAGAGGGTGAAATTTATAGATTGTAATGCTATTTATGTTCTTTTATCTCAAGATTTAATGTCTTTGTATCTAATCATAATCTTACTATGACGATTTGGATTTGTATACACCTTTACAGACTCTTTTACATTAGCTTTATCTTTGAATCCTCACAATTATTCTATGAGGAAGGAAGGGCAAGAAGTTTTACTGATCCATTTATAAATAAGGAAATAAAGTCAGAGAACAATTCGATGACCTGCTCAGTGTCAATCAACACTTTAGTGGCAAAGGTGAGGCTGGCGTTCTTGGCTCTGATTCTAATATAGCATGTGTCACATTGTATAATGTGGCTCTAGAGCACTCAGAAAACATGACAGATTTAGAATAATAATTTCCAATCATATTGATAGAGAAATATAGTACATTGTTTCCTACATTGTGAAATAAGCCTCTTTAGATCAATTTTCTCTTGTCACATAGGGCAAATGGCCTGCCATAATAGTTTCAAGTACATTTCTGGTGCTCAATTTTATGATATGGATGATGACAAAAACAGAACATCTGCCTTCTTTGGTGCTATGGCCTTTGTGCTTTGGAGTCCTATAGCTTCTTGACAGAAGGGCATAGGACACAGAGCTACCTGTGTTGCCTTTCACTTTGAGCATGGAGTTTCCTTTTAAATTAAGCACAAACTTCACATGGTGCTTCAGGAATGTTGCCAGGATTTGGGAACAGGATAGCAAAGTATACAACATGGTCTTTGCTCATTTGGAGAAAATGAACCCATCCAGATAGAACCTATGATGTAAGTCTTTGGTAGCAGAGAGAAGAGGGTGACTCATTTCGAGTCAGTAAACACAGGCTCTTTCTTAAAGCTGACCGTTGTCTCTTTTATATAATATCGGGCATTTTATAGACTGGAAGTGAGAAAGTGGGAATAGGAGAGAGACTATTTGACAGCTTCTGTATGCCTAAGACATAAAACTCAAGTTCTTCCTTCTCTTATATAAACTATGCTTTAAAATAAAGGTTGCCAGTGGCCATCATATTGCCTAATCTAATGGACAAATCTCAGTTCTCCTTTTACTCAACTTATTAGCAGCATTTCACACAGCTGATTATTCAAACTCCCTTGAAAAATTTTCTTTCATTCGGCCTTCAGGATACCATTATCTCTTGATTATCCTTCTCTCTCAATCTCCTTGGGGGAATTCTGCTTATTGTTGTGGTCTCTAGTCATTACCATATCTTGGGAATCAAACTTTCAACCTCTGTTCTTCTCTTTCAACATTATTTTCCTAGGGGGACCCTTCCAGGCCACGGAAAGAGTCATTTGTATGCTGTTGAGTTCCAAATTTACATCTCTAGACATATATCTCCCCTGGCAAATATAAAGTGCTCAATATATATTTGTTAGATGAGTTGTGCGATGAATAAAATAAAGGGTAAATTTGAATATAAAATTGGTTAGTATAGTTAAAATTATATCAAATTTTAGAAGATAGTGGATTTTGCCATCTGGAAAAACAGACTCTTAAAAGCCAGATCAAGAAGTACTAGGACATGAAAAATAGATCAGTTTAACACTAATCAGTGAAATAATATAAAACAAAAAGTAAACAGGTATTTTGCCAGACTTTGGGACACAGATGTTTATTGTGGTTTGTAAACCACAACATGGAACAAAGTAAACTAGCATTATAATTGTCATCAACGAAGGAGCACACAGAAGTCAGCCATGATTTCCTAGGACACTAAACCATTCTCCATTATGTAATAAATACTAAAACAAAGAATTGTATGTGTAAACTAACTTAACTACAGAAGTAGTGTGACTGTGACATGACCTAGGAGGTAGAACGGCTGACTTCAAAGCGAGGTGGAGGGTAGAAATCCAGGATGGTGTTAAAAAAAGAAGTAAAAAAGCAGTAAATTTTGAGTCTGTAAAATATGTGAATTCAAATATGTTTGAGGATTTTGGAGTACCCCCACTGGCCCAGTCATTGGTGCTTTACCTACTGACTTCCCACCATCAGTATCTCTGCAGGACTGGCTGTCAGATGAGCAACTGGAGCAGTGCAAGCCCTTAGCAGCGTCACCAAGTACAACATCTGAGACCACCTGGAGAAGTAAATAGAGATAGATATTGTCTATAGAAAAAGTGTGATTTAATGAAAGAATCAATTTGAAGAGTAGAAGGAAACTTTTCCTGCTTCTGGGGCCCTGAGAGATAGAAATCTCCTCCACAGAGTATTTCACTGGGTGTATATAGACAGTTCTGAGGAAACTCCATGGGCCCCATGAGACCCAAAAGTGTCCTGGAGCAAATATTTTCCTGGGTGAGCAAGTGTTATTACTATGGTCCAAGAAGCAAGCCAAGTGGAGGGGCCTCAGGACAGGACATGGGGTATGTGATGGACATTAGCGTTGTCTATGTGACTGAAGGCCGGGTGGGAAAGCACATGTTTCAGGGCATGACGACAGTGGGGGCACGGTCAGAACTCGTTCAGCTCAGTGCAGATCAGCATTCATTTTAGGTCAGTCACTAATTCTGAAAACTTTGTAAGCTAATTAACAATACTGGGCTAGTAGCCTATCAATGAGATTTTTGTTTGTGATCTTTGTTTCAGTTCTATTCCTTCTCCATGACTTTATTATTTGTCAAATTAATTTTTCTGCTTCACTCTCAATGGGATGATTGATTAGTTAACTTTTTTCCTTGGTTTCCTTTGTCCTGGTATACACAATGCTTCTTGCCTTTCATTGCAGAGAGATGAGATAGTTCCTAAAGAGGGCAATCATGTTTCCTGGAGTGCAATTCCTTTTGTCAGTTTTTTCCCTAATATTCTCTGAAAACTGCCATCACCTCTGGTTATATTTGGAAATCAATCTATTGAATGTCTTTGCAGCTGTGTGCTCTTGTCCAAAGTCTCAAAAGAAGCCTTTTTCACAGGCAGAGCAGTGCAGGTGCAAACAATATCAGTTATTCTGAATTAATTAAATACTTAAAGTGTGCAAGGTCATTTTTTAATATTTACCAATCAATATCTTTTATATCCTTTTAGGCATTTTGACACACTTTCAAATATGTGCACAATCAGTGTGTATTTATGGCCAACTCCTACAGAATTATAAATGAGCATTTAGGTCTCACTGAAGTTTAGTGTGCATCATATTCTTAATGCATGCTCACACTCCATTTCAAAAGAAAACGTACCCAAATACTTGGGCCTATGAGTCCCTGCCTAGGGTAACCTTGTCCTTGTTCTTCCTTAGCTCTGGATTGTATTTTTGTCGTTAGTTTTCTTTAAAATTCTACTCACTAGCTCCCAAAGTTTCCTGCACATTAGAATCACCTGGAGGTCTTTAAAAATTCTTGGTGCTTGGCGCTCACTCCCAGACATTATGATTTAGTTGGTTTGGAGTGACAGCTGAGCCTTGGGATTTTTAAAAGCTCCCCAAGTGATTCTAATATGCAACAAATACTGGGAACCACCATTCCACTTCGTTGCTTTATGCAGGGACTGGATATAAAAAGCCAGGTGTTTTTTTTCTTTTCTTTCTTTCCTTTTCTTTTTTCCTTTTTTTTTTTTTTTTTTAGACAAGGTCTCTCTCTCTGTCACCCAGGCTGGAGCAGGCTGGAGTACAGTGGCACAATTACAGCTCACTGTAACCTCAAGCTCCTGGGCTCAAGCAATCCTTCCGCCTCAGGCTCCCGAACAACTGAGACAACTGAGACTAGAGCCATTAGCCACCATGCCTGGCTAATTTTTTTTTTTAAATTTTTCGTAGACTTGGGGTCATTGCCCAGGCTGGTCTCAAGCTCCTGGCCTCAACTTACCTTCCCATCTGCGCTTTCCAAAGTTCTGGGATGACAGATGTGAGCCACTGTACCTGACCTAAAAGCCAGATGTTTTTAAATCCTAATTATAGGGAAGCATTATTTTCTGTAGAATTAGGCTTACTCTGTGAGCAAACAGTTGAAATTTGGGTGGTTGATCTAAGTAACGATGGTTTTATCTACTGACTCATTTAGGAGTGGCATGTGTATAACCCTGGGTTAAGCATTATCAATAGTATGTGCAGCCCCACAAAACTGAAGTGCTCTCCAAGGGTGTACAGGTTCTCCGTAAACAAGGAACTAGACTGTTTCTGGTTTAGGGTCTTCTTAAAATCATTGAAGTAAGATTAATCCTCATTTGCATACTAAAACTCAAAAGGTGGGGTTTTTAGGTAATTTTCTGGCATGGAAATCACTTAAGCTTTACAATATTAAACATTACCAGCAGCTTCCAGAAGAGCGAAGCCTCTTGTGAGCCCTGTCTACTTGAGACATTATTTAGAAATTAGGTGCTATATTGAGAATGTACTAAATCCTTTCAGATAATATTCATCTAAATTTTCTTGCTTGAGTTTGTTACCTTCTTTATGTCTTCCCTCCAATCTTAATTTCTTTGTTTCTGAGGACTAAAACAAACAAACAAACAAACACCTCTAAGACTATGATTGCTTTAATGAGCTGGGTTAGATTGGTCAGGAAAGCATGAAGGACTTCTGTTATGTTCCTATATTGATTTATTGAAAAGGTTTTGAATTTGTAACTTAAGTTTTGATTGGATGAGAATTCAAATACGACTGATGTCCTGAGAAAGTTATCAAGTCAAACATACAGTTCCTCTAATATGTAATACAACCCTTCTCTGTGCCTAAAAAGCGTACCCCATTCCTTTTAAGCACTGAATAAAGGCAGTCATTAATTGGAAGAATCAAGACAAAAGGTACATGAATAAGAAAAAGGATTTTTCTTCTAACATTAATTAGTTCACACAGTCCCTTGAACTGGAGTGCAATCTTTTTGTGGTCTGAATTAGTTTTCTCTTGGGGGGAAAAAGAATCTGCTACTGTTTTATTTTAAGACTAGAAAAATGATATTCCATTTGGCCAAGAAAGTTCAAAACAATTAGAGCGGATGTCTAAATGAGTAAGAAATTCATTGTTTGTCTTTCCTGGGAAAATAACATGCCAACTTAGGAGAAATAAATGGCTGGTATTATTTCAGAGAAGGTAGGTAAGTGCTTGTCAGTATGAAGTCTTCTAGAACACTGAATCTGAAAAACGGTTTTGGTAAGAAGAGGGAGACATCTGGACTATCCAGAACCTAGTCATACCTCATTTGGGTGTTTTTCATTTTACTATTTAGAGGATGTTCTGCATTAGTAGAAGATGCTTGAATAAGAATGAAAGAAATTGTTTCAACTGAGTTGCTTTTTGAAATTAGTAATTCTTTTATTTTATTTCTTCAAATACAAATTCTATTTCTTTAATTTTGATCATATAACTCTGGCATTTCAGAGTAAGTTTATTTTCTAACCCATGAATTTTAAGAATTATTCCTTAAACACAGTCTTATAAGAATTTGGTGTCACTGAATTGTCAAGATGGAAGAAAATCTTCCCTGTCATCAAACTTTAATATCTGCCAACCCTATTTTAAATGATACAATTTAACTTGCAAGTGAATTAAAAACTGTAATTGACACAGAAAATCTGATAAGTAACATAGGAAATGACAAATTTTCTTCAGAATTTTAGCTTCTTTTCTTTTACAACTATAGCTATTTTAAAATATTGAGCAAGATAATATTTTGAATAAGTGAAAATTGTGGTGAAAATAAGAAAATATTCCTAGGATATTTTAAAAAAGAAACGTTCAAAAGGGTCAAAAATAGTTTCTGTTTAATTTTATACACAGAATATATATGATACATATATACATACATGTGTAATTATATTTATACATATCTATGTGAACTAATATATATAGAGAAAAAATTAGATGTGTGTGTATATATAATTTGTAGTACTGCCATAACAAAGCACTACCATTGAGAAACTTAAATAAGATAAATTTTTGTCTCACAGTTCTGGTAAATTTCTATGATAAAGGTGTCAGCAAGGTTGATTCCTTCTGAGGCTGTGAGAAAGAATCTGTTCCATTCCTCTCCCCTCGCTTCTGTTGGTTTGATACCATCAGAAGTTCCTTGACTTCATTCCTTCTCTGCTTTTATCTGCACAAGACATTCTCCCTGTGTGTGTCTCTCTCTAGGTTCAAATTTCCCCTTTTTGAACATCAGTCATCTTGGATTCAGCCTACCCTAATGACTTCATTTCAACTAGATAACCTCTGTAAAGACCCTATCTGGACAGCAGACAGTTTCAGAAACCATGGCCAGTGATCTCTGAGTAAGGGTACGAGGCTAATCCCAAAGTAGAAAACTTTGCTTGTTTCAAATTCCAGCTGAAGCTGACCCAAACTGCAGGAGGGAAACAGTTTAACTGTAAATAAAGATTGAGATTTCGACCATTACACAGGATTTAATCCATATTTTTAGTACCGACATGACAGTGTTTTATGACTAAATATGACCAGAGATCTTAAAAATTATTAAAGATTGGAACATGTTGATGTATGGTCCACATCTTATCAAAAAGGATAATTAAATAGCCTAAATATTGAATTTAAAGGCACAGTGAGGGAAAACTATAAAATTGTTTTTTGTCAAATTCTATGGAATTTTATAATTTCAAATGTATATTTTAACATGTATTAAAAACTACTCTTTACTAAATACCTACTAATAAACACATACTCTATCAAGCCCAGTGCTCTGTATTTAAGGATCATCATTTTTAATTCTCATTAGAAACCTGCAGGTATTATTAGGTATTAGTACCTTATCTTATTTAGATAATGGCATCACAGAAAAGTTAAATAGCTTGGCGAAACTACAGAAATTTTGCCTGACTATGTGCTTTTTGTCTAAGCCAAATACAGTGCATATTCATTCTTCACACTTTCTTTTCCAAAAATAAAGAAAATAGCTTATTGCTTTTCCTGTAGTAAGTAATCAACATTGAAGTGTAATTGAATATAATCAAGCTTAGAACCTAAGGTAGTGATGAAAAATTGTAATAATATTTGTTGCTTCCTATCACATATAAAGAGATAAATTACTTATTAGGAGAAAAAGCAACTGTTAAAATATCATTTAAAGAGCTGATTTATGTTTTTTCTCAATTTTCAAATGTTTCGGAATTTTTGCACCTACAAAATCTTCACACCCAGGTAGGCTCAGATCATGGTAGGATGACACCACAGTTTGAGCAAAGGATCCAGAGGGCTCACCCCATTATGGAACACATGGCCCAATCACTGCCACTGGGCCTACATGGATGTGGATTTCCTGCTTTAGACTACATCTCCCCAAAGCCACCACATTGCTGTGCCATTACGTACACTTATGCTGTTACTTCTTGATGCAAGGATCCAGTCTGCTACAGCCAGATGGTGAATTATTAGAGGCTTGGAAAGAGCAAAATAGTGTGTAGAGAGTCACACTGTGAACTTATATCCAAGAAGGAACATGGGAATTCAACAGAAACAGTGAAAGAAACTTCGGAAACTTTAAAAGGACAAACAGCCGCCCATGCTGTGGGTCTGGTATAAAACTGTGAATCTTCCGAGCATAAAAGTGGGGAGAGACTGTCTCCATAATGTGCATTTCCACTGGAAAGCCAGGCAATGCAGGTCTTGGGGGAGCTCCTTGACCTTATCTAGTGCTTGATCTGACTTGGTGAGTGGTGGGGAGTCTGAGAGAAGGAACAGCATCAGGAAGTGCTTTGTGTGCACTTCCAGACCACAGCTGCAATACAAGGAAGCCATTCCTGATCCTAACTCATAGGGCACCTGGCTGAAATCTGCCAACCAACTTGGGCAGTGGTCACAGGTTGGGAGAGGCTCCCAACTGAGATGTGTGATCTAATCTTGAGTGGGGAAAAACTACCATGGCCAGAACTGAGAGGCAAGTAGGGAGTGTGTTCTTGCTGCAGAGGTGGAAGTTGGGTTCCCCCTGCCTTTGCAGGACTGGACTAGGATGGGAATGGCTTGGGAGCCATAGCTTCTGTCCCAGGCAAAAAGACTTGCAGCCTGGGGAAACTGTTTGGGATTCAGCTGGTTCTCTGAGCTTGCTACCACTGGCAGGCCATGAGTGGGAGACCCACAAGGTCAATAGTATGAAAGCTGGGCAGGTCCCACTACTGCCTTCTGGGCTGTGGAGCTTGGGCTGTCCCTGTTTCCCTGTGTGGGCTCTTTAGTGCAGCAAAGGTGGTTCTGCTCCTCCTTGGAACATTGTCCAAGTGGCCAGGGAACAGCTCTCCAACTCCTGTTGGAGTTGCTGCTTATGCCCACCATTAGAGAGCCTAAATGTAGACAGACTGACCCAGACCCCACCTGGCTTTGCTCCCTCACCTGCCTTGTGGAAGATTATGGGGCAGGGACCTCTGGGAGTTTTATGCCCCAGTCTATCACCTGAGACATCTGAGTACTTCTTCTAGTTAAGAAAGGTCAAGCAAAAATCCCATGGCCACCAATGCAGCTCAGCTAGCTCTCTTCTGCAAGTACTACTTACTAGCTAGGAGGTCAACCTGCATAGCCCAAAATAACACCTGCTGACACAAACCGTACAATGCTTGGGAAGAAGAAAAGCTTTGTGTGGCTTCAGGTAACACCATGGCACACACCACCCTGGCTACTCGAGAGAACTTGAACCCATTCACCTGCCTGGAACTATGCTGCTACGGGCTGGCATTTGAGAAATCTGCTAAACTAAGGTTATTTGTAACCAAGGAAACCTTACGGAGTCTGTGTCACTTCCCCACCACCCCCATCAGGGCTAGTACTTGAGCCCATCATTGGGGAAGCTAAGATTGGGCCAGCCAAGTCCGTCTCCACCCAGCTTTGCCTCCCTCTGGGGGTGAGAGCAGAGTCCAGGCTATTGTATGTCTCACGGACCAGTCCATGGTCTGAGGCATTGGAGAGTTTCTCCAAGTAAATAAAAGTCAAATGTATACCCTACTGCTACTGCCACAGCAGACAGACCTGCAAATGCCAACTACTGGCCTGGAGGTTGAACTGCAAACCCAGTACAAAATCTGCTGACACAAGTGTACAGCACTTGAGAAAAAGAAGCTTCTCAAGATCTCCACCTGCTCTCTCTGCAGGAGGCTGAGAGCCTACTCGGATGCCCAGTGCACCACTACCACATCCAGTATTTGAGAAAAACCACCACACTGAGGCTATCTACATCCAAGGAATTCATGCAAGGCCTTGGTCCCCTAAAAGCACCCAGAAGCAAAGCCAAATGATCCTATTCAACATACATTACAGTCACACCCTCAAGGGGAAAGCAAATCTCACCCTGAAGAAAGTAAATTAAAAAATAAAAAGTGACAATTTCTCCAGATGAGAAGAAATCATCATAACAATTCTGGCAGCATGAAAAAACAAGATGTTACTACACCCCAAAGGATCATACCAGCTCTCTAGCAATGGATCCTAACCAAAATGAAAGTTCTGAAATGCCAGATAAAGAATTCAAAATGTGGCTTATAAAGAAGCTCAGTGAGATTCAAGAGAAATCTGAAAACCAATCCAAAGACATCAGAAAATCAATTCAGGATATGAACAAAAAAATTTACCAAAGAAATACGAAGAAAAATCAAACAGAAAGGTCTGGAAATGAAAAATTCATTGAAAAAATTATAAAATACAGCTGAAAACTGCAACATTAGACTAGCCCAAGGAAAAGAAAGAATCTCAGAACTTGAAGACAGGTCTTTTGAATTAATACAGACAAAAATAAAGAAAAAATAATTTTAAAAAAATGAACAAATCTTTGGAGAGCTATGGGATTATGTAAAGAGTCTAAACCTATGCACTATAGGTATTCCTGAGGGAGAAAGAAAAGCAAAAATTTGGAAAACCTATGTGAGCAAATAATTGCAGAAAATTTCCCTAGTCTTGCTAGAGATTTAGACCCAGATAAAAGAGGCACAGAGAACTCCAGGGAAACATACTACAAGGACTTCATTAAGACACATAATCACAGACTATGTAGAATCAATGCGAAAGAAAAAATTCTAAAATCAGCCAGAAAATAAGTCCACTAACCTATAAAGGAAATCCTATTAGACTAACAGTGGACATCTTAGAAGCCAGAAGAGACTGGAGTCCTATTTTCAGACTTATTAAAGAAAAATTTGTCAACAATGAATTTTGTATCTTTTTAGAATAAGCTTTATAACTGAAGAAGAAATAGTCTTTCTCAGACAAGCAAATGCTGAGGGAATTCATTACCATTACTCTGGCCCTAAAAGAAATGGTGAAGGGAGTTCTAAACATGGAAATGAGAGGTTAATGCTTACTATTATAAAAAACACATGAAAGTATAAAACTCTCAAGTATTGTAAAACAATTACACAAATGAGACTACAAAGCAACTAGATAAGAATTAACATTATGACAAGAACAAAACTTCACATAGCAATATTAACCTTGAATGTAAATAAATTAAATGCCACACATAAAATTTATAGATTGGTGGAATAGATTTTTTTTTAAAGGGCTCAATCATATGCTGCTTACAAATGTGTCTTTTTACCTAACTAGAAAAGACGCATATTGACTGAAGATAAAGGGGTGGAAAAAGATATTCCATGCAAATGGAAAGCAGAAATGATCAGGAACTCGGACTTGGGGGGAAGAGGGGGGGCAAGGGCAACATATGTAACCTAGACATCTGTACCCCCATAATATGCTAAAATAAAAAAAAAAAGAAGTGATCAGGAGTAGCCATACTTAGATAAAACAGACTTCAAATCAACACCAGTAAAAAAAAGTCAAAGAAAATCATTATATAATGATGAAAAGATCAATTCAATAAGAAAATATAACAATCCTAAATTTATATGCAACCAACATTGGAGCATCCACATTCAGAAAATAAATACTATAGACCTAAATAAAGAGACAGACTACAATACAATGATAGTGGGAGACCTTGACACCCCCACGGAAAGCACTACACAGATCATTGAGACAGAAAATTAACAACAGCAATAACAACAAAAACAATAACAACAACAAAAAAATTGGACTTAAATTGGACTTTTAACCAAATGGGCCTAACATTTTACTCCAGAATTGTAGAATATATATTCTTCTCATCAGCACATTGAACATTCTCCAAGGTAGACCATATATTAGGGCACAAAACAAGTCTCAACAAATTTTAAAATAATAAAAGCATATCAAATATCTTATCAAAGTGGAATAAAAGTAGAAATAAATTCCAAAAGAAGCTTCTGAACTTATACAAATACATGAAAATTAAATAACTTGTTCTTGAATGATCTTTTGATGGACATAAAAAATTTTTTGAAATGAGTGAAAATGGGGACCCAGCATACTAAAACTTCTGGGATATATGAAAAGCAGTGCTAAGAGGGAAGTTCATATCATTAAATACCTACATCAAAAAATAGAAACATCACAAATTAATAACCTAACACCACACATCAAAGAACTAGAGAAACAAGAACAAACCAAATCCAAAGCTAGCAAAAGAAAAGAAATGACAAAGATCAGATCAGACTAAATAAAATTGAGACAAAAAAATACAAAGGATAAATGAAATGAAATGTTTATTCTTCAAAAGAAAACAAAATTGATACACTGGTAGCTAAACTATCCAAGATAAAGAAAGAGAGGATCCAAATAAATGTATTCAGAAATGAAAAAGAAGACATTGCAACTGGTACCACAGACATACAAAAGATCATCAGAGACTACTGTGAACAACTATGTGTTCACAAACTGGAAAACCTAGAATGTCGCGCCCGCCTCGCCAGCAAGGAAGACGCGGCAACAGGAGTTCTTCTGACAGTGCTTTATTGGGGTTCCCTACAAGCTTACATTATGCGGAAGATCCAGAATGCGGAGGGGCGGTTGTTTAAGTATGCTCTGGTGAACGGGAAGTCCCGGTCATTGGGCACCACTGTGAGGCATGCGCAGAGCCTGTTTACCAGCAAGTGTGGCTGGGTGTGGCACTGGACACGGTCGCCACTTTGGAATGGCGACTACGCTTCCCACAGCTCCCCCTGTTTTATTCATTAAAGAGGATCCGGCCATCACATAGATGACCCACATGG